>LNAC01000316.1:912250-1014841 GCA_002007465.1 Ailurus styani | reverse complement strand
CAGTGGGGTGGGGGGGGGTGGACGGGGACCAGAGCTGTTGAGCAAAGCTGAGGCCTTAGCTTTCCCAGAAGGGGCATGAATTTAGGTAAGCCAGAGAGCATCATTAGGCACGCAATTGTTGATGAGGGCAGGCTTTTCAGTCAAGAATATTATTGCCCCTTAATTGTCCTAGACTTGTCTTTCTGAGTTGATCCTACTTAAAAATAGAATGGGCTATTCAGATGCTCAGAAAAAGTCGCCATTTAGTACCATGGAATTTGTGAATCTGTTTTTTGTCTCTCTTGGGGCATGAGCCTTTGGGTTCATCTTGCTGCACTCTGTGACCTTGGGCCACATGCCGCCTGCCTTACCCTTGCTGCAGGACCCAGGATCTAACTTCAGAGTTAAAGATTGGAATGCTGCCTCCATTTTACTACTTCCTAAATAGACCCAGATAATAACATCGTAATGGCTAAAATAAGCGGCGTTATTTTTCTCATCAGTACTGTAATTTTCCATAAAGCAGATAATCTACATTATAAAACTGTAATATTATACATTTTCAGTGGGATGAAATGAAGTTATTTTTATTTAGAATTTTAAAAATATCATAAGCATTTTGCAGTTTTTTCCTGAAATTTTTTTCTTTTCCTTTTCCTTCTTTCCTTCCTCTCTCTTTCTGTGTCTCCCCGCTAGACACCAATTGAGTCAGTTTGGAACACAATGTGAGCCCCAGAATCAGACAGTCCCAATGGGGCTCTCCCTAGTTGTATAAATCTTACATCTCAAGCCATCTGTTTCTCCTCTTATGAGATAAAGATGATAATAGTATATCCTTTAGAGTCACTCTGATGATCTCGATGATCACATAGACATTTTGTGCCTGGTTTATAGCAAGCACTAGATAACTGTCAGCTACTGTATGTTATTAACGTGCTGGGATCACATAGTATATGCAACGTCAAGAACATAAATCTGGAGTAAAGAAAACAAAAAGGGAGAGCTCATAAGCTAAAATCAAAGCCATACGAAAAAGCTAAAATGATGGCAAAGCTGTCGAGAGAGATCTCGAAACTGCAAATCAGAAACACAGGAAACAAGTGAGAAGTAGGAAAAATACATACTTTTCGTCAATGAAATAACAATAAGATTGTTGCATTAAATGAACAAAAATTAGTTCAGGCCCTAAGCTAACCAAGAGAATTTTCCTAATCGTGATCAGGATTTATATTGGGAAGACTCTTTTAGGGGATGATATTTCTTTGAATTATATGGGAGATGAAAAAAATCTGTGAGCTTACAGATCTCCTGGTCCAACTCAATCTTTTCCCAGGTCCAGAGACTAGGGTTCCAGGAGATTAAGCCCCTTGCCTCAGGTTACACATCTCCTGATAGCAGAGCTAGACCAGAACATGGGTCTCCTGGTTGCAGCCCAGGGGGATAGCCTACTAGGGCACACAGGTTTCAAATTGTGAAAGATCAAAAAACCCAGAGAACTTTCATGCTGGAATGAGAACAACGTTGCCTTCACATCGGGGACCGTTTTTCACCCATGGAATTGAAAGCATTCTAAAGAGATAGCATTATACCCATTTTCCATAGAATAGAATCAGAGATAGGCTCTTGGTTGACTGGCTTTGCAACCCAGCCGCAGGCACCATGAATAGGCCCATCATGCCCATGCAAGCTGCTATGTTCACCAGAGGTCAGTTCCCGCCCTGACTCTGGGCCGTCTTACAACTTGTTTTCCATTGTCTACAGTTCTTCGCCATTGTCTCCTTTCTACCAAATATAAGACTCCCAAAGGAGCATTTTCTGCTGTTCATAGATAGATCTCCAACTTCTTGAACACTGTCCAACATGTATTTGGCTATCAATGAGAGTCATGCCCTTTCTCGAATGAATGAACAAAAAAATTGGTAGTCTGGGTTTCTCTCTCTAGCCGCTTAAATGGGCAGGTGAATTTGGGGCCATATGTGTAGGCTTTGATTTGGAGACCTCTACTATATATTGTCCAATTCCATGTTCTGCAATCTTGGGTCAAAATTACCTGCCCTTGGAACATACCCTGGATTCCAAGATATAACATACCGAGTACATTTCATGCTCCACTCAAGACTGACAGGAAAGAAGATAAGACAGAAGACAGGTATACTCTAGAAGACTGGACTTCTATATTTCAGAGCTATAAAAAGGAACCCTCCAACCCCTATGCATGGTGAGAACTTTGTTGATGCTTCCTTAGTGAGGTCAGTGAGGTGTCTCCTCTGGGAGAAGGAATAAAACCCAACGTCCACGGACACAAACCCAGTAAATCCAAACGAGGCTTCCCACCAGTGGAATCAGCCAGCCACCATTATCAAGGTTAACTCTGCCTTCAGACTGGGTGTACGAGGTTTCCTTTAGCCTAAAGTTGTACTTGATTTTCATTTGAAGCATAAACAGTTTGTTTAACCACTGATGTCAGAGTTGAACAGCAAAACAGCTTTAGGCTTTTGCTTCGTTTCTTAAAGCAAAAACGGGTTCAGTCTCCCTGGTTAAACAGCCCCTCCATCAATGACCTCCAGTGCAAACAGAAAACCCTCCACACACTCTGCCTTATTGGAGAAGTGCTGCAACTCCTGACTGCCCATGCTGTCTATCGGATTCCCCAACAGGGCCGGAGGGTTCACACTAACTTAACTGATGTGATCACCTTACTAGATGGCATACTTGCCCTCCAAGTCCCCTGAGACCCACCCCTCTGGGGGATTTCATGTCATGTCAAAGGTAGCCTGAGGAAGATCTTCTCCCGACATATGCCACCAGAAGATAATCAGATGATATGGTGCCTTGGATGTTAGCAAATACTCATCATGGAAGCACCTCGGAGCAGATATTGTATTTTCATTTCTCCCCCAGCAAGAGCAACCTCCCCCTCATCAGCTACGGCTGAAATGGGACGATCAAGATCAAAGAATTGACCATATTCAGGTAGAGACAAACCACACTGGTCACACGCAGGTAACTGGTGGCACAGGCAGCTCCTGGAGAGAGGGATAGACAAGCAGTCCAAGGGATCCTCAAGATGGAAAACACTTCTAGGCCTTGGGGATGCTTTCAATGTCCTCTGCTCCAGCCTTGGTCGCTCCTGGTTTTATACTGTCATGTGATCAACGATAAGATACAAGGTTTAGGAGGAAAAATGCTGATGAGTAAGTTGAAATGAGAAAACAGCAGCATCTGCAACACGAGCTGCTCCATGCACATACCTGACCAGGTCTTCCGATGGTCAGATTCTTGCCACTGGTGACACCTAATTGGCAGACCCATCAAAATACCTTGTCAAATCCCCCCAAAAGTGACCTTAATTTCTGACCCCAAGACAAGATAATTATAAGGTTGGGAGAAGTCTTCTCCTAGAGCAATCCTGGATCACTGATGTTCAGCTCTAAAGACAGTTGGAATTAAGTGTGAGCAGCACTGAGTTACTATAATACCTACTGTTGAAGAAAAGCATTTCATGGACTTGGAGCATTGGGATAATATTTGTCCCTCACAAATATGTCCTTTCAAAAAAAGGAAGTCCTTCTAAAAGAGGAAGTTAAAAAAAAAAACAAAAACAAAAAACAAAAAAAAAAAGGACGTAGAGGTGGCTTTTGTGGCTTTGGTGGGGTTTCATTTCATTCTATACCTGTTTCCCTGGTGAACCATTCTGCCATACACGTGTTCCCACACTTGTTGGGAAGCCAAAGCGAGGGAGTCATTGATGGGTCTTTAGAGAGAAGACCAATGTGACTCTCCCTTCTTCTGCCTGGCTCCCTAGACTAACGTGGCAAAAATTCAAATTATTCTGCAGGTCATCAGGCTGTAGGCTTAAGACAGGAAGTCTCAAGAATTGTTTTTGCAAATAGCTTATTATCAGAGGAAATGTCAGCTGAGTCAGGAGCATTATTCTTCAGATGGACCTGGGTGTTGAGGGATTTAATTGGGGTGAATAGTTGAACGAGACAAAGATGGTTTTTCCTTGGGGACGCATGTACTCTATAAAAGGGCCAAAATAGAAATGCTTACGCAATGACTTTCTTCCTAAAAATTCAGAACACTTCAGAAATGCCCATTAATTATATTCTCAGCTCAATTCTGAAGGTTAGTAAACTTATGATGCAAATAGGTTTTCTGGGAATTTACATATAGGTCCATAACTCCTTGTACGGCAATGTATAGTCTTAGAAAAACTGACAATTTTTTAAAAACCATCACCAAATATCATCAAGGGCTGCAAATATAAACCTTGTGCTGGAGAGGAGAGTTTTGAGATATTTGGAGGGCTTCAGGAATAATCAGCCCACCAAGTCTTCCTACAACATCTCTTTTTCAATTTCAATGTTTAAGCACTGGGTATTTTCATTTGTTTGCTCTTGTATGGAGAAACTAGATGTTAAATCTGTTATTACAGTGGGTTTGCATCTTTCCATCTTTTCTGCTTTAGGAATATAGATGCTGTATTATTCAGTGGGTAGATGTTTATGATGGTCACATCTTGGAGTCTTTAACATTATAAAGCAACACTATCCAAAGCACATTCTATGACATCCAACCACTGTCTGTGGTATCTAATAAAACTTTTGTGATGATGGATATGGTTTTGCACTATTTAAATTAATTAATTAAATAAAATAAAAAATCCACATCTTCATTCACTTTACCCACACGTCAAACCCTCAGTAACTATTGTTGCTAGCTGCTACTGAATTGGATAGCACAGGTATAGAGTATCTTCTTTGTCTTGCTTGATACTTTTTTGCTTGAATTCTATCTTGCCTATTCCCAGAGCCTGGACCCTGCTTTCTGTTTGCTTTTGACAGGCACAATTTGACATACATTTTACTTTTAACCTTTCTGGATCACTTTGTTTTAAGCAAGTGTCTTGTACAGAGCACAGGGTTGAATTCTGTTTTTATCTTAGGTTGAGCCCATTTGCATTTATTGATATAACCTCTATGTTTGATCTTACTTCTTTCATTTTTAAAAATACATCTTAGAAATTCTAGTAATGCCATCTCTTTTTAGTTGATGTGTACTGGCTTCATGCTCTGAGCTAACTAAAATTAGCTTGCATCCTCTTTCTTCTCTCATCCGCTTTCCAATTTTAGTCAATAATATTATCTTTCTTCGTGTTTACCTTTGTAGTCTCAGGCTTCTACAGTTCAGTTTGTCAGCATTAAATGATATCCTATGACTTCCTCCAACTGCTCATGATGCAATGAAATTCTACTTACCACATTCTCTGCCCTCTTTTTCCCCTCCAATATTTTATTATGAAAATTTCCAAACTGACAGTGAAGTTGAAAGAATTTTTACAGTGAACACCAATGTACCCACTGGCCAGATGCTATCATTAACAGATTACTATATTTGCTTTATCAGTATGTGTCCACCCATCCATCCTTCTGTCCATCTGTCAATCCATCTCATTCTTTCATGCACTTCAAAGTAAATTAGTACATTGACCCTTAAATACCTCAGCCTACATATCACTAACTAGAGTTTAAATATTTATTTAAGGTATTTTCCTTTTGGTGCAAAATGTACATGTTGTAAAGCAACTGCATCTTATGTATATCTTTGTTCGTTTTGAAAATTGCACACCTCTGTGTAACCTGACCTCCTACCAAGATATAAAGCCTTCCCATTGCCCCCAGAACATTCCCTAGTGCTCCTTTCAAGTTAATCCCCACTCATCAATTCTGATTTTTTTCCTACCATAAATTAGTTTTACCTGTTTTAGAACTTCACAGAAATAGAATCAGACAGTATGTACTCTTTTGGATAAGGCTTCTTTCACTCAGCATAATGCCTTTAAGATTTGCTCAGGTGATTGAGTCCTATTTGTTGCTTGGTAGTATTTTTTTTTGTAAGAACATATGGCATTTTGTATATTCTCTTATTAATGCATACTTTGCTTCCACTTGGGGGCTTTTATGAGTAAAGCTTCTATGAAGATTTTTAAAAATGATTTTATTTATTTGAGCAAGAGAGAGAGAGAGAGCATGAGAAGGGGTGGGACAGAGAAAGAGGGAGGAGAGGGAGAAGCAGCCTCCCCACTGAGCAGGGAGCCCGATGTAGGACTCGGTCCCAGGACCCTGGGATCACTACCTGAGCCGAAGGCAGCTGCTTACCTGACTGAGCCGCCCAAGGGCCCCAAGCTTCTATGAACATTTTTATATAAGTGTTTTTTTCAGCTTTTTAAATTGTTTTTTGGTTTGCTTTGATACCTACAAAGAGAATTATTGGGTCATATGGTATGACATAAGTATATGTTATGTTATGAGAAACTTGGGAATATTTCCCAACCAGTTTATATCCACACCAAGAATGCCGTTGTCCTCACTTCTCCACCAGTATTTGCTGTTGTTAATCTTTTTAAACTTCAGCCATTGTGGTGAAGAGATACTGATATCTTATTGTGGTTTTAATTTTCATTTCCTTGATGACTAATAACATCAAGCTCTTCATTTGCTTATAGGCCTTTTGTATGTTGTCTTATGAGCATGTATTAAAATACTTTGCCCATTTTACAATTGGGTTGTTTGCCTTTTTGTTTTTGAATTGTAGGCTTATTTGTTCTAACATGCTGGATACCAGTTATTTGTCAGTTGTATATTTTGTGACTATTTTCCTCTGTCTGTGGTTTGCTCATTCATTTTCATAACAGTATTTTTGATAAGGACATGTTTTTTAGCTTGATGGTACTTAATTTTTTTGTTTCAAAAATTGTCTAGTTACTGCTTCCAGCGACCTGTCCAGGAAGCTTTTGTCTACTCCAAGTTACTGAGACATTTTCTTATGCTGTCTTCTAAATGTTCTATTGTTTTAGCTTTTATACCTTGGTCTCTGATCTATTTTCTCTCCCCTCTCCTCCCATATTTTATTAAATATGCTAGTGCTATCATATCAAAATGCATAATATTTGCATATCATATTTCCACCCTTATTTTCAAATTTATTTTAGTCCTATTTCTAATGATTTTATGCCCCACCTGTCTCAGTATTTCTCCAGTCATCCTGTGCTTGGGTGAAGTTTGTCCTCTAGTAAGTTTCTAAAGAAGGGTGGATGGGTACAAAATTCTCTGATTCTTAGCCTCCATACTCAGGGGAGATTTGGGATTGATAAAACATCTTTGGTTCATACTTTCTTGCTTTGATTAGCATTTTAAATAGGAATTATTTTCCATTGTTTATTATTTTTCTGAAAGGACTTCAAGTGTATAAGCACTGCATGAGAAATCCATTTATTTTAGACTATTTTCTGAAGATCTACATATAGCCATTTCACCTCAACCTTGTGTTCAAGGCCATGTAGAGGGCTGCCTTGTGAATTTCTTTGTTGTTTCTTTGTTTCTTTGGTGCTTGGTAATATTTTATTCTAAGAACATATGGCATTTTATATATTGGTCAGTATGGAGTTTTCCTTTGTAACATTGGGTTTCTGTGAGTTTTGAATTTGTGCGTACCTGTGAAAGCATATAGTAAATGTGAGGTATTAAGCAAATATATGCAATAATAATAATGCCACTCTTCACTATTTTTATAGTGAGAGGTTTATATCTAAGAAAGTAGAGGTTTCCCTTAAACAAGACCAGAATTTTAAGCCTAGAAATACTAAAAATAATTTATGAAGTTGATAACCCAAAGTCTAGATAATTTAGTTTCTTGTATAAACTTGGGACTCAGATGTCAATTAAATCCCAATTACTGGCCCTTAGGAAAACTTGGAGTCATTACAAGCTGGGTAACAAAGCTGAATTCACGAGGTATGCATTTTTTCCCCCAATTAAATCTTTCTACATTTGATCCTTCCTTACTTCACAAGTCCCTATAGGAGTATGTGAGGAATGAGGAATCCATTATCTCAAAATACAAAAAAGATTTTAAAAAATCTCTCAGGAATAGGCAAGCACCAGACACTAGCATCTGATCTAAATTCGTCAGTGTGAGCTAATCCGTGGGATTCAATATCCTTCTCTATTTATGTCATATGAATATCACAATATTGTTTTCGAACACACATCATTCCGTTTAACAAAAGTATGTAATAAGACAGAAGAAAGTAAAAAACGAATAGGTAATTTATAGTATGTTAGAATTATTATTTACTTGTATAAAAAAGATCAAATTCATATAGCACCGTGTTGGCAACAGACAAGCAAAGACTAATAATAAGGGATTTTTGCCCCTTCATACAAGGACAAGGCTTTTCATGAAGACAGTAAATCTCTGTTCGCGTGGGTAAAAAATAATTAAATCAAATCTTTACCTTCCATGGAAATTTTAATTTCAAAGTAGAAGGTTTTTTTCTTATAAAATTATACATGCTTCTAAAATGTAAAAAATATAATTGTGTATAAAAAGGAAGTGAAAGCATTCTATCACTTCCATGGCTGCCGCCATTACTGATCTCATGCCACGGAAAAATCACTAATATTGGTAACTTAGCATTTCAGACATTTCATAAATATATATTATATATTATAAACTTATAAATTGTGTAGTTTATAAATATACGCTTTTGCCTTAATGGAATCTGTAAATCGTACCTTTTTTCATTCAACACTATATCTTGGACATGTTTTATGTTAGTTCATACAGATCTACCTTCTCCTTTTAAATAGATTTATCACATATATATTATATCAAGTTGCCTTAATTGAGTCAAAGAATCCTCTGCTGATGGATGAATAGTCAAGTTGTCCCCAGCCTTTTGAAACTACAGACTGCATTGTGGTGAACATTCTTATACACATGTTTATCTGCTAAAAGGATTTATTATATTTTCTAGAAGTGTAATTTTGAGATGAAAAGGAATGGCCATTTTCGATATTCCCACATGAGGCTAAATTATACTTTTGGGTTATTATAAATCTCAGGACTTCGCTTGGCTGGGAAGATGACCAGTAATAGAATAATAGAAATTAAAGATATTGAAGCCACATTAAAATTAATAGCTATTATTTTTGCTATGAAAAAGATAAGAGGATTGAAGAGAGGATTCAAGGTATTGGCCAATGATGGTACTACATACAGAGGTAACACAATAGAAGGGATACGCTTAACTTTTTATAAAATGTACCTTAAAGGGCTATTGTGACGATTTAAGGAAATAATGGTTGTAAATCTCCTACACTAGTACTGACACAAAGCAGGTGTTTAGTACAAGTTTGTTGATATTTCTATAAAGAGAATTTATTCTCATGACAGAGCCCTCTTTTAGCTTTCATGATCACATTTTAAATAATTCCTATTTGTTTCTGTTTTCAAGTATGAGACATTGGTAAATACTTAGTACAATTTGGAGTGATCAGGAAAAAGTTGTGGAGTCTTTAAAAATGAGTGATTGAATTTTATATTACAAGATATGGGCTATTAGAGGTTACTAGTCAAGGCCAAAACTTAGGGCCAGGAATATCTGCCATATGCCAAGGGTCAATGCCTGCAGGGTGAGAGGTACCAACATAAGCTCAAATGTCAGGAAGTGAAGCAGGCCAAGAGTCAATAAGCAAGATGATTCACAGGTAACAGGACACCCAAATGTCGGGAGTCATAAGAAGCCAGGAGCCTGACTCTACAACCACAGAAAGGCTCAGGTTCATAGCAGACTCAAGCCAGTGCACAATCCCACATTTTAAAGTTCAAGGTAGGCAGCCGGGGTTCCAAGGGGAACAAAGCATACCTCTGTGCCAAGGAGACCTGGCTGAGAACTGCTTCTAGGTTCTTCCAGACTTGTGTGGGTTAGAAGTCAACCACAGAAGTCCTGGTCTAGGTTCTCCAGGACAAGTAGGTGAATTGGGCAGCAGAAAGTTAGATCACATATAGGAAGAAAGAAGAAATAATTTTTCTGTGATAGTTGCAACATACTGTGATAAAACCCTCCCTAGCAAAGCATTAGAAAAGCTAAACATGCGTGTGTTAGCAAGCTACGCATCTGCTATCATCTCTCGGGAAATGGAATGCTGCTATGTTCTTCCCCTTGTGTTTCTTAAACAACAAATATCTAAAATTCTTACAGCTCTGTTAAGATTGAAGCTACTACGGTACTAAAACCCTCATCGTAGCTTCTGTCTGTGGGTTTCACTCACCTGTTTCTCTCTGGAAGAGGTCGAGGGTGATGTTGGAGGGAGTTATTTGCTGCTACGTGCTGCTAAGAGGTAGATGGAGACAGGCACAAGTCAACTATTATAGAAGCCTCACTCTTCGACTTGAACAACAAGATGTCTGGGGATGTGTAAATAACTGCCGTAGGCCAATTTTCTAGAAAACAGTACCTGAGGCTAAACCTTAAAACACTTTATTGGGAAGTGCAATCCCATGAAGCAAGAGGGAGGCAAAGGAGGAAGCAGAGGAAATAGGAAAGAGCCTGCTATAAAGCTGGCCACGGCTTGATTATAAGCACCATTGATTTCTTGTTCTTGCAGGATGTCTGCAGAGAGATGGTGTGAAGCTATTACATCTCAGTTCTGGAAGTGGCGGGGGGAAGAATTATCTTCTGGCTTCCATTTCCAACGGATCGAAGTTGGCTCTGCAGGACGTTACCCCCAACACTTCCAGGTTGTCCCTCTTGGTTCCTCCATCCGTTCCTGGGGAGAGTAGATCCAAGAGAGCGACTCTGGCATCTGCAGCCTAAGTCACTTTCCCCAGGGCAAGCCACAGTGTAGGTGCGAGCCACTGGCTCGCTGGCATTTCCCACACCGCTGCCTGGAGCACACAACCTCACAGGTTCCACTGGGTGGGTGCTCAGTGGGTTCTGAAGCATCACTTCACTCAAACCCCAAGAGCAAGAGGGAAGTCCAGGGGAGGCACTGGCTGGTCATGCCCCCAAGTGATGCCCCGGCCACAGGAACAGCACAAGCCACTGATCAGAACGCGAAACATGTGTCCAGATCTGGGGCGACTCATTGACTGAGCCCAGGACTATGACATTTACATGTTTCTGATCACACACTAACTAACACCATGGAGCACTTACAGCCCAAAGCACTTAATATATAGTCAAATGTATGAATCTCATTTAAGAGAAATTGTTTTATGCCCTATTTTTTCCATTTAATTTCTATGGTGAAGATTTCCTATCTCATTTGATATTCTTCAAAAGCGTTTTTCACTGGCAACAGCGTAGTCCAAAATATGGATATATAGCACTGTATTTCACTTTCCCGTATCATTGAACACGTTGGTCATTTGTAATTCCCTGCTTTCATAAGTCATTCGATGAGTGCAAGCCAGATTTGTCTAGCCTATGTTGTTAAAACAAACAACTCTTAAATCTCAGTGGCTTAAAATAACAGAGATTTATTTTTCACTCACGTATGGAGTTAGCAAGGAATCTCTGCCCATGATAGTCACGTAGACACCAAAGCTAACAGAGAAGCATCATCTCGAATGTCGTTGGTCACTGTGCCAGAAGGAAAAGATAACTCTGGAGAGATTCATGTTGGCAATTAAATGCATCCTGAGAGTGACACATGCTACTTCTGAACTCAACAGGTCAAATCTATTTACAAGGCCCCACCCAATCACAAAGGAGCCAGAGGGGAAAAGAACAAGACACAGCAAGTATTACTCAGTGTGACATCATTACAAATGTCCTTGTGCCTTAATCTTTTTGTGTTTTGCTACTTATTGTTGCTACTTAATTGTGTTTTGCTACAAATTGTTTTAAGAGACAGTGTAAACATTTTTATGTTATTGACACATGCCCTGGAGTTTTATGTTTTATACTCTCCTCTGTACAGGCGTGTAGGGGCCAGAAAACTACATTTCCCAGATTCCTTTGCCTGGTGGGTAGAAGCCATTTTTTTTGGTTGTTGTTGCGTCTGGCTCCATCAGCAGTCATGAGAGCCAACTGCAAGTGATTACAGTCTCCAGCAGCAAGCCCAGAAACAACAGAATGTCAGCTTTCTGCTCAGGGCTGGTGATAGTGCTTGCAGACTCTGGGCAATGCCCACTTTCTCCCTTTTGCTTCTTCAGGCCGTGAGAGAGAGTTAGCTTCCTGCAATTAAGCATTACCTCTAGGTACCATCATCTTCCCCCTTTGGTTCTTCCAGCTCGGCTAACAATTTTCCAACCAACTCTTGTGTTAGATTTCCTCCACCTGAGATGCCTGATTGGACCCCTACTGATGTACCATATGTGCCATTTTGCCCCCAGAGAGTTTGTGCCAATTTATACCCAGTCCCTAAGCATCTGAAAATACCTATTCCCTTTAACCTTCACCATAAAAACATGTTTTATATTTTCATTTAAAAATTACCTTCTGGTTTTATAGGCCCTGAATATTTTGTTGTTTTTAATTTGTATTCCCTTGTTAGCTGTTGAGACTGAATTTTTAATTTGTTTGTTAGCCATCGGTCCTTTCACAAATTGATCATTCACGACCTTTATCTCTTTTAGGACTATCTCTACTTTCCATTGCTTTGCAAAAGACCTTTATATATTAAGGACATTCATATTTCCTCTTTTAATTATGTTTCAAATATAATCCCAGTTTGTCATTTGCTTTTTAATCCTGTTTATGGTGTTTTATAACATGAAGAAATTAATTTAAAAAATTAAATCAGTTCTACTAATTTTACTGTACGATTGCTGCCTCCAGATTGGATTTTGAAGACCTAATTAAGGTTTTAAAATTTCCTTCGTAAAATATAGTTTTAACCTATTATCTGTTAGAGTTTAATAGATACTAAAATTAGAGATGCGTGGCTTCTTAAAATGTTTTTATTATTTCTCCTTCCTCCTACCTCTTCTTATCCAGATCACAAAGGGCTACTCAAAGGGCAAAGAGGATGATTCAGAGCCACTGTGGTGAAGTGAGATTTTCTCCACGGAACCAGCAGCTCTGCTCTCACTGGCCAATGAGCCCTCCCCACAATTCCCATGGAACGTGGTCCATGAAATGGCTCTCCTGTGGGTATCGCTGTGATTTGAGAAGTAGTGGCCGGAAGCCCAGACTTCCAGTCCCAGCTGTCTGATCCTTGTCCTTTACTGGGGCCGCCACTTCCCTCATCTCTATATTCTCGGCTCCTGTCTTGAAAAGTGGTTTTTAATTAGTGTACAGAGACTTCTCTGGGCACTGTCTCACACCCAAATCACACTCAACATTTTTAGCTAATACCCTGTCTGTTGTCCTTGCAGGTGGTTCAAGGAGATGAAATTATGTGTTGGATGGATATATATCAATGATTTATAAAAATTTCTACTCAGTATTTCACTGAAGGATGTCATTTTTTTCCTCTTTTGGTTTCTGTCTTTGCTTTTATGCTTAGAAAACATTTTTTCCAAGTCAAGATCAGAAAACCATTGATCTTTCTTTTCTGTTTGGAGATAGTAAAGTAATTTACCCTCAACAGTGAACAGCGGTTGGGCCCTAGAAAAATCTTACAGCAAAAAGCAGTAGCTGGTATGCAGGGGGAAAAAAAAAGATATTTGCCTTTTCTTTCTTTTCTAAAGATTTTTTTTATTATGAAAAGCATGATTTTCCAAGGGTCTGTTTCACTTCATTTCTTTCCTAGAGACTATTCTATGGGCTCAGGAAAAAAAGGGAGGGCTGGACAGCATGCCCATGACTTCACACTTCTCAGTAGCAAATTCTGCCTCTTTCTCATTATGGTAGTAGCCTCACGGCCTGATCCCTCTAGTCCAGAGGTTGGCATACTTCACCTGCAAAAGGCAGATAGTAAATCTTTGAGGCTTTGTCAGTCTGTGGAAACCTCCTCCGTTCTGCTTTGTAAGGTGAAGCAAGTCTTAGGCAATGTGTAAACTAATGAGTGTGTTCCAGTAAAACCTCACAGGAATTAAAAGCTGTCAACGCCTAGCCTCCTCGCTGTGGAAGAGGGTAACCTGGTAGGTGTGATTAATGGACCCTTCAACTTTTGTTACTTTTGTGTTAGTCAGGAATTCTGACCAATTTGAATCTCACAAGTTTGTTTAGTTTGGATGTTAGTTAATGCCATTAGGCGAGACCATTGTGTCCCGTGTGGTTTCTGTGGCTGTGAATTAACTGCAGTACCATTTTGTCTTGGAGGTGAAGTGGGGAGCAATCATGAGGTAGGTCCAAGGCCTCTCCTGAGAAGTGGCTGATTGCTTCAGCCCACAAAAGTCTGTTCATTATCACAAGTTGAAGCTGTTAGACTTCTACAACTTGTCAATGTATCTCTTCTCCCTGATGTGCCTGTTCTTTGGGAAAACACCAGCAAAATCCTGACAGACTGGAGCAGCCAGCTTGCTGCCCTTCTTTTAAGTACTGTACCTTAGTACTGTATACTCACCATCTCAGTTTTCACAAGAGAAAGAAACTGCTTAATTTTGCCATCTCTAGGGCACCTGGGTGGCTCAGTGGGTTAAAGCCTCTGCTTTTGGCTCAGGTCATGATCTCAGGGTCCTGGGATCGAGGCCCGCATCGGGCTCTCTGCTCAGCAGGGAGCCTGCTTCCTCCTCTCCCTGCCTCTCTGCCTACTTGTAATCTCTCTCTGTGTCAAATAAATAAAAAAATAAAATCTTAAAAAAAAAATTTTTTCCATCTCTATCCATTGTTCAGAGCAAATTCTAGGAGTCTGTATCCTTCTATAGTTTTGACCAGCTTTAGTTTTCACATTTTTAATACACATCTACTTGAGAGGAAGAATACATAGGATATAAGAATGCAAAATTTTAAAAAATCATTTTAAAACCCCAAAATTGGACTCAGATCTATGTCAAGTAAATAAAGCTTAAATCTTATCTCATATTTATGGGTTTGGATATAGGCTAGCAGTATCTGCTACAGATATCTTCTTACAGATACCTTCTTATGTGTCTTTAATAAAATCTCCCTCCAAGACACATGTATAGACTGAAGGACAGCCCAGTCACTTGCAGTTTTAACAAAAGGTTTAAAAATTATGTAAATTTTATCATATTTAGCTCCTTGCAAATAATGGTAGGCATCAGGCCATACCTGTGTCATTGGCAGAGGCCAATTCATTAAGGGTTGATCCAGATTTTGTGCATTCTGAAGCTTATATAACTCTATATTAAAAAAAAAGACAAAATTAACTATCAAAATATTTAGCATGAAGAAAATTTATAACATAGTTTATTTTCTAAAAGAGTGACAAATAGCACAAACATTATAAAATCCAGAAAAATAACGTAACACTTTAATATAGTTAACTTTCTAATGCGTCTCTATAATTCCTGTCCCTTACATTTTGACTGTTGCCCTAGAATTGCCTCCATGAGACTGCGATTTTGTAACATCAGTTTTCATAAACAATAGAAATAAAAATTAGTCTTTCATCAAAATATTCTTTTTTATTATTGATAGTTTAGAAAAGTTTCAGGTTTATGACTTGTAAGTAATACTGTCAGGTAAATGTGTCAGATTATAGTCAAATTTAGAAAAACTTTTCTCAAGTTTCCTATGTGAGTTCTAAGATTTCAGGGCAATGCAAATGTTTTGTGCAGTGAGTCATCTTTAATACTGCATAACTGACAGCATTCTTTACTTTGTTAGGGCCTCTCCCAGATCTTGGAAGAGTCTTGTGCAGGTAGAGGGAGGGTCCTTGAAGCTAAAGTTTCCTTAGTCTCATGGTAATTTCATTCCTGCACCAGATCCTACAGGAAGGTTCAAAATTTTTTCATTTTTTTAGACAAGTCATGACCTGGAAAGCCTGGCTAGTTGCCAGAAGATTACCTTAAAAACCTAACCTTTTTTCTGCCTGCCTGAGTCTCTAGATATTGCCTGTTCCTGGATCCCTCATCATTGTGCTTTGCCCGGTTGGGAGGGTGGAGGGCCCAGTGAACCTGATCGAGGCTGTTATAGAATCCATCACTATGTTGTGAACACTTTGCCTTGTTAATAACTTGGATGTAACCCCTGCCCAGACTAATCCAATGGTAGTGGCTGTCCCAGCTGCAGGTTGGCCACCCTCTCAGTGTGCCCTTCCTGTTAGTATCCAGCCTGATCACAGGATATGACCATGAGATGACAGTAAGGGGGATAACATGTGGTTTATTCATCTGGTAGGAGTAAGCTTGAGTTAGGCAGAAAAGACTATATGGATAGGAGTTATAGATGTCTTTCTGAATGACAAGGAAAATATCGGAGTAGCTGGAGAATATATTCACATGTTCTTAACATATAAATGGCTTGAGTCCAAGTCTCATGAAAAAGATTTGCATGAGAGAGAAAGTCGGTGGGGACAAATGAAAAGAATGAAAGAATGGAGGAAGAAATGGGAAACTAGAAAGTGATTAAAGTAATTGGAAACAAGGAAGGAGACAAACGGAATAGAAAAATGTGAAGGAATGGGGATAAAATGAAGTATGTATGTAGGAGGTTTGGGTAAGGAATGATATTTGAAGGCAGTAGTTGAGCTGAATGGATACATAGATTTAAGAATCATGTAACAGCAACTGGTGGCATGTCTTACCTACTTTTTATTTTATTTGTTTAATTAATTTATTTATAAAAGATTATTTATTTATTTGAGAGAAAGAATGTGAACGTGGGGGGGAGGGGCAAAGGGAGAGGGAGAAGCAGACTCCCTGCTCAGCAGGGCTCTATCCTAGTACCCTGAGACCATGACCTGAGCTGAAGGCAGACATTTAACATACTGAGCCATCCAGGCGCCCCTATTTATTTATTTATTTATTTTAGAGAGAGAAGAGAGAGAAGGCGAGCCAGGGGATGGGGGACACAGGGAGAGGGAGAGAGAGAATCTTAAGCAGGCTCCATGCCCAGGGCAGAGACTGACACAGGGCTCTGTCTCACAATTGAGACAAAATCAAGAATTTGAAGTTTAACTGGCTGAGCCACCCAGCCATATTTTAAAACCAGATATTTTCAAATTGTTAAAATGAGCAATATGATAACACAATTATCAAGCATGAGAAATAACTTTCTATGTTTAAAGAACTTCAAAGCCTAATTAAAAGTTCCGAGGATATAAATGAAAACACTATTATTCTATGAAACCAATTACAAGTGTTTTATTTTTCAAAAATAGTTTGATGCACCTATAACTATCATTATTTGCAAATAAAATATGTAGAAGAAGCTAGTAACTTGGTCATCCTTCTTTACTCTTCTGACATTTTTGGGAGATGTAAGTGCCATATTTCCTTATAAGAGATCTTCAATTAAAGAATTTAATTTCAAAGAACTAAATATTGTTTATTTTATTAGACACTGGAAATGAATACCTGCTCCAGGATCCTTTAACATGTATTATTAAACACACATTAAATCAATGCCTGCTTCAGGGAATCTTAAAAGCAAGGTCTTTAGCTTGTGTCACCCTTTGCCTATGGGAAACTTTATTTTAATATCACTTTGAGATATAGAACAAACTTAGAAACAAATCCATCTTCAAAACAATTCATAGAACTTCCACTTTATAAATTATTCATAGGTAGGACACTGCCCATAATAATAGAGGCTTATCAGTCTCTCCTTTGTTCTCTGAATCTATGCTATTGCCCTTCTATGCATTTTCCTAGGAGCATGGGAGAGATATTTTCAGTTCTCTGTAACCTAAAATATTTCTTGGGTGCTAATGACAGAGGAGATGGTGTCTCCTGCCTCTTCAGTTTTGGCTGTTATTATTCCATTAGTGCAAGACTATTGAACAAAGGAATGAAACCCTATCAGGAGTGAGAGGGTTTAGACTCTTCGGCCCTATTGTTTTTTCCTTCCTATCAGTAGGTTCCATGATGTGAACAGAGACATCCCTGTCTGGATGGCTGGGAAATTGAGGCTGTGACAAAGGAAACTTGAATAACAAAGGAGAAAAAAATAAATAACGCTTAAAAATTTGACAAATGAAAAGTGAGGCTGCATTAACATTAGACTGGCTACTTGGCAAAGGAGAAAGAGCCCTTATGGGTCAAATACCAAAGCCCTAAGTTTTAAGGTAGGGATGTTGCTGCCTGTGCTGACCCGTGTCAAAGCATCTCACAGCAAAATGTCACATTGTCATTTTCACCTGAACTGTGCTTCTCTCAAATTTCTTTTATTCCATACAGCTGATGTCTTTGGTCCCCTGTGATTTTCAGTAGTTAATACCCTCCATCTATCCCTCCTTTGTGATCATTTATGGACCAGAAACTTGGTGGGTTTTCCCCTTGATCTGTGACCTACTGAGGGAACTCACTGCATCCTTCTTGCAGCCTGAACTTTAGGGGAATTACTCATTAGAGGGTCCTCAGCTGTGCTTTCATCTTCTGGTACCTGTTTCTCCTTGGTATTGTCTTTAATTGGTGGTTTAAATGTGGATTATTTACTGCTAGAGGGGTGACAGGTGATCTTGGTCAAGGTCGAGTCTGATTTGCGTTGAGGTAGCCAAAGTCCTTAAGCATTTACATTTGCATGAGTTGATATCCACTGGGGCATTGTTTGTTGTTGTTAAAAGAAAATGAGAGGCTTTGTGCAATGGGCAAGGCAGGGAGTGGGAACCAGACAGGAGAGGGGACAATAGAGGGCTGGCATGGTGTCTGTTTAAGGTGGTTAGAGCTAAAGTTGATGAGCCGACATATTGAGTTGGTTGAATTTGGGTAAGTACAACATGGAAAAGATTTCCTCCCCGCCCCACCCCATGTCAGCCTCCAAACATGCTCTGTCCACTTTCCCATCACCACTTCTGACTGGTATGTTGGCCAGATTCCTTAGCTTTTCAGTCACCTTCACAAGTCAGAACAGTCTGATTTTCAGGTACAAAGAAGTCCAACTCAATGTAAATGACAACTTCCATGTCATACTTATATCNGGGTAAGTACAACATGGAAAAGATTTCCTCCCCGCCCCACCCCATGTCAGCCTCCAAACATGCTCTGTCCACTTTCCCATCACCACTTCTGACTGGTATGTTGGCCAGATTCCTTAGCTTTTCAGTCACCTTCACAAGTCAGAACAGTCTGATTTTCAGGTACAAAGAAGTCCAACTCAATATAAATGACAACTTCCATGTCATACTTATATCAAAACTTTCCCCCTCCCCTGCACAGGCCGACCTTGGAGGCAACAGAGGAGGGACTTTCCTTGCCCTTTCACACCTCCATCAAAATCCCTGTTGCTCTGTATACCCTCTTCCACCTCGGCTGAGGTGGTCTCCTGCTAAGGTTCCTCAACCCTGCTCACACTTTTTGGTGGGATCCTTTCAAGATGACTTGATTCTAGGTTCCTTCTTGCATGCCCCTTGGTTCCCAGGGTAAAATCATAACCCTTGCCCAACAAACCATGGGTCGCCCCCTCTGTTGCCTTCTCTCTTGGCCCTGATATCACAGGCAGTTCCTCCATCCTCCTCCCTTCAGAATTTTCTAGGTAAGAGGAAGCCCTAGTTCTTAGGTTCACATATACCCTTGAGCTCCAGGGGATGTACATCAAGCTCTTCTAAGAACTTGCTCATGGTGTCCCACTCTGGGGCCTAAGTCCTGCACCTCAGTAACCTTCTTGCTGGAGGGAAAGACACCGGTCACCCTTCGTGCAAGCTTTGGCCCCTCTCTGGTCCTTGGCTTGAATCCGGGTGCCCCAGCCCTTGTCCATCTGGCTGGAAGCTCTGTGTCTCCATGACGCTAAGCCATCTTTATAATTTCTAGTCTCTTCTCCTATAATGGTTAATAGGGTACAGGGAAAGTTCTGGTTTTGTTCTCAATTAGTGAGTCACCCATTGAACGTCTTGTTACTGTTTTTTCTAGGAGAGACTAATACTCAAGGGTGACAAGGAAGCCAGAAAAAGGAGCAGAATTGTGTCAGCCCTGAGCTCAAGTAAGGTGCCCTGTGGGGACTCCTAGAAACCACTGAGGTGACTTTGAGAGATATGTTAGTTTGTGAGGACTGCCATAACAAAATACTATAGACCAGGTGACTTCAAACAACAGAACTTCATTTCCTTGCAGTTCTGGAGGCTGGAAGTCAAAGATCAAAGGGTCAACAGGGTTGGTTTCTTTTGAGGCCTCTCTCTGTGGCTTGCAGATGGTTGTCCTCTTGCCGTGTCTTCACGTGGTCTTTTTGATGTGTGGGACAAGCCCCAGGGATCTTCTCTTCTTATAAGGGTGCCATCAGATTGGATTAGGGCTACACCCTAATGGCCTCGCTTTAACTTAATCACCTCTTAAACACCTTATCTCTAAATATAATCAGATTCTGAGGTACTGGGGGTTAGGAGTCAACACAGGAATGTCGAGGGAAACTTCTTCAATCTGTAACAGGAGGAGAAGGCTGAGGCTGGAGTTTTCTGGCCCCTACATGCAACCCTGAGGGTGCTGGCCCCTCCAGCACACCCTCCCCCAGTGATCTTTGGGACGGCCGTTCCTGGAGTCCTGCAGGCAGACCAGAGGGGATAACCAAGCTCCTGTCATCTAGGCACTGATGCTAATTCAGTCCACTGGAACTCTCAGTCTTCCAAAGGGCAAATCAGTCCTTCAGAGTTAATGATTACTTTCTACAACATTTAATTAAGGTAACATTTCTTTTTTTAAAAAATAACAAGGAACTCCCCAGACAACTAGACTTAACCATCTAATATCAGATTAGAAACAATTCACTTGCTTCCGCGTCTACCCTAGTCAAGTAGAAAATTGAGCAATTATGTGTGTGTTTGCTTAAATTATGCAAACAATTATCTTAACAGACCACATTGTTTTGTTTTTGTAGATCCAACCTTTATCTGACTTATGTGGTTTATTTATTTAGATCCATCGCTTTTTAAAAAAATTTTGTTTTTAATTTCAATTCCAGCATAGTTAACTTATAGTGTTATATTAGTTTCAGATGTACGTTGTAGTGATTCAACAACTCTATGCATTACTCCGTGCTCATCATGTTAAGTGCGGTCTTTGTTTTTTTTTTTTTTTTTAAAGATTTTATTTATTTCACAGAGGGACAGAGATCACAAGGAGGCAGAGAGGCAGGCAGACAGAGGGGGAAGCAGGCTCCCTACTGAGCAGGGAGCCCGATGCGAGCCTCGATCCCAGGACCCTGAGAACATGACCTGAGCTGAAAGCAGAAGCTTTAACCCACTGAGCCACCCAGGCGCCCTGGTGGAGCCTCTTGATGCTACCTGGTCTCCTTCCCTGGTGTAACCTTCTGACAGTGTGACAGTGTGTCACTGTGCTCAATAGAGCTTTGTTACTCTTATTTTTTCATTCATTTTCCTCCCAATTCAATAGGAAGTGAACTTTATGTTCCTGAAGGTTGGCACCTTTTCCTCTTTTCTTCACATTTTTTCTTGTGTGGGTCAGTGAGATTTCTCATCTCCACTGAATTTCTTTTCCTCAGAATGAGTCCCTCCAACTTAAGTCTTCAAATCAACAGTCTATTAATCTTGGGTTGCTTTGAAGTGTTGATTGACATAATTGTATAAAATCCAGTTTCAGTCAAATGGTAAAGTGGAAGAGATGATCAACAGGTTAGCAATTATTCAATAATTACGATGGAAAATGCATGAACTAATTTTAAATGTTAATTTGGATCCACTTTTAAGGGGATCAGATGTCAAATAAACAAGGCACATCTGTACAGGACGGTTCTAACAAGTGATTTAATAAAGCCACACCTTTTTAGAAAAAAATTGTGCTTAAATATACATAGAATAAAAATGAGCATTTTAATAAATTTTAAGAATACTGTGGCATTAAGTACATTCATGTGCAACTATCACCACCATCCAACTCCAGAATTTTTTACCCTCCCAAAAGGAAACTCTGTGCCCATGAAAACTAACTCATTTCCCCTTCCCCCAACCCCTGGAAACTCCATTCTACTTTCTGTTTCTATGATTTTGACTACCTCATACAAGTGGAATTATACCGCACGTGTCCTTTGTTCTCTGGTTTCACTTAGCATAATGTCTACAAGGTTCATCCCCTGTTCGTTGGTTTGCAACCCTCTTGGGAGCTTCCCAGTTGTAATCTGAAATCAGTCTCCTTAGGGGGAAGGCAGGGAAAGACCTAAGAAAGAGGAGGCCACCCCAAGTTGGTAGATAGCAGTTTTAATAAGCAAAGGGAGCTTACATATAGTGGAGGTTTGCCTTTGGTGACAGCAAGACAAATAGATCCCCATGCCCACCTGCCAAATCTTCCATGTTTTTTAAGAGGCCTTTAACTGGGTTCATTGGTGGTACACCCTGCTGGTGTTCTCAACCTATCATCTGAAGGCTATGTCCTTGGAAGCAGGAAAGGCAAGTGGAACCCCCATTCCAAAGAGAGGGGAGGTGGGGAGGAGATTTCCCGTACCCGGGGCCAGCTCAGGGGTCAACTGGCAGTTACATCTTTTCAGTTACCTTCCCTAACACGGTTCCAAGTGCTTTGCAAGTATTAATTTAAATAATTATTCATCTTTGTATGTTCCCCAGGGTCTAGAAAGTGCTTTGCACGTTTTAGATATAAAATATTTGTGGAATGATTTTCGGTAGGACTCAAGCATTTCCAAGTGGCTCTGCTTGCTCTTCAGGTTGGAAAGTTACAAAAGGAGCCCGTTTCTCCCCGGGGCATAATCTGACACTAGGTTGCAGGTTTAAAGAATCCTTTTATTTCAGTCACATTTAGGCCAACATATTTAGTTTCCCACCAAGGGAAGCCATTCCTGAGTGACAGAGACTATAGGCAGTGACTCAACGTAGTTCAAGTTTTTCGTTCTACTGAGACCGCTATCACCTGGGAGAAGACGACCCAGGAAAGGGTAAACCGCGAGGCGGGGCGGCCTGGTCAGATACACGTGGTAGCTGGACGGAGGAGGCGGGGCCCGAGGCGAGGCGGGGCCTACGGCGGGCGGGGCCTGCGGGCTTGCGGGGCGGGGTCTCTGGCGGGGCGGGGCGCGCCACTGCGCCGGGCGGCGATGGCGGCGGACGGGGACTGGCAGGATTTCTATGAGTTCCAGGAACCGGCCCGGAGCCTCCAGGACCAGGAGAACTGTAACGCGAGCCCCGAGGCCGGCGCAGGGCCGGGCGGGGGAGGCGACGGCTTCCCGGCGCTGGCCTGCAGCTTGGAGGAGAAGCTGAGTCTGTGTTTCCGCCCCTCGGGTCCGGGCGCCGAGCCCCCGAGGGCGGCGGTGCGGCCCATCACCGAGTGCAGCCTCCTGCAGGGGGACGAGTGAGTGCGGGCCCGGCCGGGAGCGGGCGGGAGCCTCCTCTGCCCCTCGCGCCGCCCTCGTCCTGCCCTCTGGCCCTCGGTCTGCAGCCTCGGCGGGACTCCGGCCACAGGCTCCTCCCCGCGCCCTCCTTCCGCCTCCTCCGACTCGCGAGTCCCCGCCCCCTCTGCTCTCCCGCCGCGCTCTCTGGGGCTTTCGGCCTCCCCGCGCTCTGCGATTTAAATCCCCTGCTCCCCTGCCCTCCACGCTCCCTCACCCTCTGCCCTCCTCCTGCCCCCTAGAAACCGACCCAGGTTGGGTTCAGAGGGAATCTCCTCCCACGGAGCAGGTAGAAATTGCACCTCCTCGGGCACATGTGTAGCCACTCATTCATTCAACTAGCGTTTATTTAAGGCTAAGTGCCGGAGGCTGCTTCGCCCTGGGAATACCAAGGTGGCCGAACATACCCCTCTCACTGACGGCTACGACTTAGGATGGGGGGGGGCTGGATTTGTAAACAATTTGTATGGGTGTGACAAATGCTCTCCTGGACATACGTGCGAAATATAGGAGATCTAAAAGGGGGTGTGTGGGAGAGCCAGGAAAGGGTTCACGGGGAAAGAAATGTGCAAACTGGATCCTGCTGGATGAGTGGGAGTTCGCCTGGCAGATGAAGAAAGGTCTAGCATTGCACCTCGGGATATAGCACGTGCAAAGGCACCAACGCTGAAGCAGCATTTATGCCACAGGAATTTATTGGCTCCATCTGAGAGCCCAGGTGGAGTGCAGGTCCCCACAGAGGCAAAAAAACGAAAGAAAGCCTGCGATTATTGATAGCAAGGATCTCCTAGTCTGGTGGTACAACGCATGCACGAACAGGTAGTTTTTTTTTTTTTTTTTAAGATTTTATTTATTTATTTCACAGAGGGAGAGAGATCACAAGGAGGCAGAGAGGCAGGCAGAGAGAGAGAGGGGGAAGCAGGCTCCCCGCTGAGCAGGGAGCCCGATGCGGGCCTCGATCCCAGGACCCTGAGATCATGACCTGAGCCGAAAGCAGAGGCATTAACCCACTGAGCCACCCAGGCGCCCAAAAGATTTTATTTATTTATTTATTTATTTTGACAGAGAGAGAGATTACAAGTAGGCAGACAGGCAGGCAGAGAGCGAACAGGTAGTTTTTACGGAATCATCTAAGTGCAGTGATAGGACATTTTTAAGGAATTGTGCGAGCTGGGTAAGGGAGAGGCAGAGTTCCTGAGGGAGGGGCACTTTATTTGACTGGAACCCCCGTTATAATTGGGCTAAATAAGAGTTGTAATTCTGTAGCACAGCGTCACCCCCAAAAGATAGTAAAAGGAATGGTGAGAGTGAGGATGCTGAGCATATTGTATAGGTCTCTGGGGAAAAGAGCTGCTGAGGAGGTGAGGGTTCAAGGAGTGAAATAAACACTGTGGACATGGGTAAGGGATGGGTTTCTAGGGCCCTGATGGAATGCAAAGATTAGAGGTTAGGGAAGGATTCTTGAGAGATAGAGAAGGATCCACAGGCATAGAAAGGGCCTTCCAGCCTGATGGTCTCCTTTCCTCTGTGAATAAGGTAGGAAGCTTGAGCGGAGGAATTTGGGAATAAGGGCCTGTAAACATGGCCTAGCAGCTGTTGGGGCCCAGCTGTGTTGGGGACCATGTCGTCTCATTGGCACCTGTCTACAGTGTTCTGCCCAGTGTGGAGGGAAGAGCTTATGACTGGATTTTGTATATGCATGTATGCAGCCAGTAGCAAAAAATGACATTTTTGAAAGTCTATTCCTAGAGAAGATAGTTTTATATATATATATGTAGATTTATATACTCTGAATCATTGGGACTCAGGACATATTCTGGATTAAAAAATCATAGTTATGATGCATTTGGGTTTGGCAAGAGTAACTTCTCGGAACAGATTAGTGGTTTGTACACAAATGTAAAGGTTCCCTATTTTTGCTTCACCTGAACTGTCTAGAAGTAGTTTATTTTAGTCTTTGCTTAAATCCTAGGTTGATGTAAAACTTGATTTTGTTACTCTTGATAATGGTTTTTAGTAGATGATAAGTTGGCCATAATGTGTGATTCTTGATTTGGGAATGCATAACACATTTCTTTCTCTCTTTTCAGGGGCCAGGGCTGGTCACCACTCACTGTCCCCTTCCTGTTGCATACATCTCTCCATTGCTTGATAGAGTCCACCCCTGCTCCTCAGTAGAGAGAGTTGAGAATTCTTTCACTCAGATTTTACGTTGGCTTAGGGCACTTTATTTTACTTCTCTGAGCCCCACTTTTTAGTTTTGGTTAAATATGGATTGTACTTAGCTGCTATGGTTTTACTTGAGAAGGGTATCACATAAGATTCAAAGTCACAGGACTTTGACCTCTTTGGAAAAGAGCTTTCCTGCTGGTTGTTTATGACTGCTTGTAATACTTTATGATAAAGATATAGGCAATTCATGTCTTGACTGGAGAATTTTAGAAATCTTTCACTTAAGTCAGCCCTGTGTCCTTCCAACTATAGTTGTTCTGACCTTGGTGGAGATAGAGGACGGCTAATTGTCCTTCACTTTCCTGGAAGATCAAATTCACCCACAGTCTCTCCTACTGGGTGAAGTATTCCACTCCACTTGTCTTCTTCCAGCCTCATTTAAGAAGAAGCAAGCAAGCAGTCCCCAAAACCCAGGACTGTCTTCACCTACTAGAATATGCTACTCGAGTTCCTAACCAGGGTTAGGCATATAGTCGGTTATTCCGTATCTGAAAGTCTTTTACCCAGGAGGGGTGGGTCAGAAACTCAGCAAGTTTAGTTGAGTTTAAACAATCCAGAGTTGTTGCCTCCAGTTGGAGTATTTTGGCATTGGAGAAGGTTGTGAATCTAACAGAGGAGAATAGGAATGAACTATGCACGTGGGAAATGTGCTGGGTAAACGAGCCAGTTTCCTAGAGCTTTTTGGGTTCACATTTTCATTGAGGCTAGTGTGCATTCCAAAGCCAAACATTTTGGGATTTTATGTTTTTGGCAGTTATGGTTCCATTGCTTCTTCTCTTTAGCACCAAATCCCAAATTCATTAAATCAAGTATATTGCTTCTTTATTTTTAAGCTAACATTCTTATTTTTATTCCTCCAGTGGTCTTGTTTTTGTCTCTTAGTGGCTTACATGTTTGGAAAAAAAAACAAACCCACTCAGTTATTTAACGGCTTATTCATGATCAGATATCTGCCATATATTTTAGTCTTTTTTCTTATGACATCTATGTATCTACCTACCCATTAAGTAGCTTATATATGTAGTGTTTAACTTACCCCAATTAAATTTCATCTCATTTATATCTCAAGTCATTTTTTTAATACAGGGTCAGTGTCATGTTTTATTATGCTCTTATTACTTTGGTACTAAATCTGAATTTTCGTCATGAAGTTGGAGTTTGCTGTCCTTATCCAGTGTGACTTGGGACTTTCCTCAAACAACTTATTTGAAAAAATGCTTAAGAGTAATAGAGCTGGGAGGAATGTCTATTACTCAACCGTCTCATTTTATAGAAGGGTGGCTCTTACCTAGAGAGGTTAAGGAACATGGCCAAAGACTCATTGTTTGAAGAAGAAAGGAAATGAGAGTCTATCTTCCCTGAAATTTAGTCAGCACCCTTTCATTTAACTCTTTTGCTCTCCCAAATGCTGTTTGACAATGAAGAAGGGTGACTGCATTGGCTGTAACTTTGTGCATTTTATTGTAAGCTCCTCTTTCTCTCCTCCTTCATTTTATTTGTCTTAGTCCTTAGCCTAATATATTACGAAATAGATATTAAACCCCAGATTGAGACCGAATCCTTTCTCCAGGAAGAATAACGCATTTTGGGTTAGAGAAAGATTATTCACCCTATGAAATGATCAATAAATAAGTGTGAAACCCCGTGTATGTACTACTTGCGTGGTTCTGGAAACATTACAGAAGCTCTTGTATTTTATTTCCCTCCTCTGTGAAATAGGGATGATACTGGTTCTTCATAATATTGTTTCTGAGGATTAAAGGAGTTAATCTGTTTAAATTGCTTAGGACGGTGCCTGGCAGCTAGTATTGTGAAAACGTGAGCTGTTGACTTTGAGAGAGCTTTTATACCACTGCATCTTCCTCAGCACTTCTTATCAGCCCAGTGATCTGATTGATGGTCATTTAGTCTTCTTTAGGGGGCTCTTTGTTGGGGTTTTTCTGGAAAACAGGAGGCCTTCCATTGTTTGGCTTTGACATTTTTTTTTATGTTGTTCTCTCACCACAGTTTTGGTATTTGTTTAACAAAAGACATGTGGGATGTTAATTTTCATTGATTGTGGTTTTCTTCTTTTTAAGGATTTGGAATGCCCTGACAGATAATTATGGAAACGTAATGCCTGTTGACTGGAAGTCATCCCATACCAGGACCCTGCATTTGCTTACGCTGAATCTCTCAGAAAAAGGGGTAAGTTAGGAATTGAGCGAATAGTTTCTGAATAACTGATTCTGATAATAGAACTAAAAAATAGCCGTGCTATTTAACACAGATTCAGTGGGTTGCCTCTTATTTCCAAGCTGATAGCCATCGGCGGGGCCCTCTGTTGCCTCCACCGCTGTCAACTTGCTAGCACTTTCCTCCAGTTCTTCCCAAGCATACACTCCCTTTTGTATGTTTAGCTAAATCTTCATCACCTGGGCACGAACACCAATGATCAGCCTTTTTTTCCTGAGCTTAACGAGCACAATTTTGGTGTGCTGGGAAAACTGGGTAATATATTGAGGGTACTGGAAAAGCAACATTGAGTTACCTTTCTGATGAATTTAAGGACTTGCTGGACATGACATGTTTTCTGAAGACTGTGTTCCTGTGAGTATTAGAGAACCTTTGAAAGACTTTAGAGTTCTTGGCTACCTGTTTGAGCCTGCTGGGGATTCCTTAGGGTTATAAAGTGAAGGTGCCTTGGGTAAGAAGTGTGAGCACAGGTGATGGGACAGCTGGGGTGGGGGGCTAGAAAAGGGGAGGTGATTGTTTTAAGTGGAAAAGCACAGTGTTAGGTTTATCTAAAGGTGATGAGAACAGCCAAGTTATGTAAGTTTCAGGGGCTCTTTAAGTTCCTTATTGTATAACAATGTAAACTCAGTCAGACCTTTTGGCATGCTCTGTGTTTCATTAAGTGTATTTGTGTAATTGAGAGTATAATGCATTGGGGCTGTCAGTGTCTTAAATAGTATTGTTAATGTTTTATGAAAACGATTTTCTCAAATATATAACTCAGGACGGCTTGCTGCCTGTTATTTTCTAGTAAACAGAGTTCTGCCTGTGTTTCCCGGTATTCGAGTAGATAGAGAAATCTTACTGTATGTTCCAGTTATTAAACTCACTAAGCTATTTTGCTGACTGACCTGGCATATATTTTGTGAAAAGGAATAAAACAGCATACCTTATGCTCTCTCTTCTGTTTATTTAGACCCTAGCTATCATTTTGGGCTTGGTTCAAGTTTCCCTTCCTCTCTGAAACTTCCTATTACTGTTTTAGCCTTTGCTGATCTCATGGAATTATACAATTTTAGAGTTGGAAGTGACTTTAAAGGACACTTAATCCAACCTCTCACTTGGGGGGAATCCCCCTCTACAGCCTCTCTGACAGATGGCCATTTAGCCATGGCCTCAATCCCTGTGTGGAAGGAAAATGCAGCTCTCTCTGTGGGAATCGGTTACACTGGTGGGGGTGTGAAAATCTTCAAGGACTTATCTGTCCCACAGAATTTAGCCCCGTTGTCTCCTGGGTACTGGTCCCCACAGCACTTTGTCCATGTCTCAGACCATTACTTTGTTCTTTTATTAATCCTATGTTTCAGGGTCTGTCACTAGATTGTGATTTGCTGGTAGCAAATTTTAGTCTTTTTAGTAACTGCCACTGTGCCTGGCACATAGTGAGTACTAAGACAAGTGTTGAATGAACGAATGAATAATCTCGTCAATAAGACCATAAGGTTAGGGAACATGATGGAAAGTTCTTTTTTAAAAAAATAGGTATTTTCCATATTATTTAACATAGTGCCAAATCCATGATAGCCAATCAATGAGTATTTTTTTTGTTTGACATATTAAAAAATAGCATAGAAGAAATCCTTTCATGGTTTCAAATTGAAGTGCATTAGCAGTATGAATGGGACACTGTAATGTAGTTTCATTGAATAAAATGTATGTTTTGTATTGTTCTTAGATTGCATCTTGGGATGGCGTTCCCTTTTTCTGCTTTCTGATTGTTGTTTTCAATGCCAGAGTAATGGTATAGCCAAGGGTAGTGATTAGTAATGACTTGGGAGTTTAGTGCTAGTAACTGATCTTAATTATAAAAGCCTTATCTGGAAAACTCAGCAGATTAAAGTGGACAAGTGATCATCCATCTGTCATCTACCTGCCATGACACAACTACCCAGGTAATGAATAAGAACTGAAATTAGAACTCTATTCCTCAGGAAGGAGTAACACACATTAAGTTCCTGAAGGACAAGGAACTATGTAAGAATTGACCTTCTTATTCTATTAGATAGCCTATTATTACATTTTTTTTTTACCTGAGTTATTTTATTTAGCATTGCCTACTGTGTGCTCTATTCTTTCCATAACTGAATTATGTTGAATTTACCTTTGGAAGCATCCTTTAGGTTATTCCATTTGTAAAATAGGATCTATAGGAAATTTCTTTCCTTCCTCCCTCCCTCCCTGCCTCCCTCTTTCTTTCTTTCTTTTTCTTTTTTTAAAGATTTTATTTATTTATTTGACAGAGAGATCACAAATAGGCAGAGAGACAGGCAGAGGGAGAGAGGAGAAAGCAGGCTCCCTGCTGAGCAGAGAGCCCAATGCGGGGCTCCATCCCAGGACCCTGAGATCATGACCTGAGCTGGAGGCAGAGGCTTTAACCCACTGAGCCACCCAGGTGCCCTATCCATCTGTCTGTCTATCTATCTATCTTCCTTCCTTCCTTCTTTCCTTTCTTCCTTCCTTCCTTTCCTTCCCTTCCTCCCTCCCTCCCTCTTCCTTTCCTCTTTCTTTCTTTCTTTCTTTCTTTCTTTCTTTCTTTCTTTCTTTCTTTCTTTCTTTCTTTTTCTTTCTTCTTTTCTTTCTTTCTTTTGACAGAGAGATAGCACAAGTAGGCAGAGCAGCAGGTAGAGGGAGAAGCAGGCTCCCCGCTCAGCAGGGAGTTTGACTTTGCTTGATCCCAGGACCCCGGGATCATGACCTGAGCTGAAGGCAGCCGCTTAACCAACTGAGCCACCCAGGCGCCCCTGGAAATTTTTTTCTTGACAAAGCAAGAAGATAATTCTTTTGCATTAGGATGAGAAAAACATTCAGGAAAACCACCATTTGCCACATTTCAGTTTTTAATTTTTCTTTTGTTGAGGTTCAAGATGGCATACTTCTAAATTTGATGGGTCTTTCTACAGTAAGGCAACTGGTATATTCCGGATTCTTACATGGGCACATTTTTTCCATTTGAAGCAGCTTCAGTTTCATACAGGGCAATAGAACCGCCAGCTCTATATCTAACCTGGCACAGGAGGGAGTGATGGGAATGCTTGGCAAAGAGAAGACACACTGATGCCGAAATGGGAGAGTGAATAATGATAGCCATGACAGCCAAGGTTAGTTTTCAAAGCCGAAAGGGATTCCAGCCCTTAACATATGCCATCTCTGTGGGGAGTGGACTTGGCTCAGTCCCTGGAAAGATGATCTGGGGTCATTATTTCTGTTGTTATGGAAATTTATTCTAATGGTTTACTGGTATCACTCATGTGTTTTGGCAATAGCCATAAGAACTATTCTAAATCTAGTGCCATTTTTGAATATGCTTATATGGGAGAAGGCTTCTAAGTCATATTCCCTTAGGAACATCTTGTGTGCTGTCTCCTCCCTCCTACCAGGAGCGTTTTTTCAAGGACAGGGACTTTGTTTTATGCACCTTTTTATCTTCAAGAGCAGAGGCAGGAAGAAGATAATATCTTCCTTAGGAGTCATTTTAAAATGAAAACTTGGCTTTGTCTGTAAGAGGAAAAATAAAACCACGGTCCTCCAATTATAATGAAGATTGATTTTGGGAAGTGTTGAAATTTAAGAATCCGTGAAGATAATTGCTAGGTCTGCTCCCTATCATCCATCCACTCTTACAACTACATCATGGCACTTTTCATCTCCACTTCTATAATCTTGAAGTCAACCATTCTCTCTCACCAAGAGCCTAAGCTCTTGATTTTTCACATTCCTTATTAAAAGGATAACTGCACTGGTTTTAGAAAGTACTAGAACTAGGGCACCTGGGTGGCTCGGTGGGTTAAAGCCTCTGCTTTCGGCTCAGGTCATGATTTCAGCGTCCTGGGATCGAGGCCCACATCTGGCTCTCTGCTCAGCAGGGAGCCTGCTTCCTCCTCTCCCTGTCTCTCTGCCTGCCTCTCTGCCTACTTGTAATCTCTCTCTCTGTGTCAAATAAATAAATAAAATCTTAAAAAAAAAAAAAAGTACTAGAACTAGTATAGGACTTACCATGAAAAAGCAGCCTCTGCCCTCCTTATCCTATCCTTGCTTTCACTTACCAGAGGCAGCCATTTTCCTGTTTCTCCTGACTGGTAACATGCTTTCATCATTTTACTTGATTTTTTTTTTTTTTCAACTTTAGACTTTATCCATTTAGTTTCTACCCAGAGGGTCAGGCTTTAGGTCTCTCTCAGTCCTCCCTCCATCCCTCAACACCATAACCCTCATGGAAACTTTCCTTTCCCTTGTCTTCCCAATATAATATATAGAAATATTTGGTTAAATTAATCTTCATAATTTATATTGACTGTTTAAATATTCACAGTTGACCCATTTCTGTACATCATGAGTAAATTTCCTCTTGTAATTTGTTTTTTCTCTTAGGATAATAACCATTGTCTTTTTGTGGTTCATTTAAGCTATCATTAGCTCATAAATTCAGCCTCAACAGAGCCATAAAACTTATTTTAGTGAGTGACATGCACCAGAGAATCTGTTAATGTTTCTGTCTCTCTCTCTCTTGTGCTTTTCTCGGTGCTCCTGCAGTTCATCTGAGCTGTTTACTCTCCAGGTGAGCTTCATAGCCATCTTTCTGGGATCTTTACTTCACCATCATTATAAGAATTCCCCCATTTCTTTCTTGTATTAGATCCCAGGTCTGCTTCCTTTCTGGTTTTCCTTCTGATTTTAATGGAGCTTATTCTGCAGTAGCTTTCTGAGAAAGGGTGTATGAGGTAAAATACTTTGAGAACTTGATTGCCTGAAAATGTGTTTATTCTAAGCTCCCAGCTAATTGTTACTTCAGTTGGAGATAGGATTCTAGGCCGAAATTTAATGAAACATGGAAATAATATTGATTTTTTTTTCCTCACCTCATTTGTTGCTGTCGAGAGTTTAAAAGACATTTTGATTCTTGATCCTTTTAATACGTTTTTTTTTCTCTCAAGAAGTTTTTAGATTCTTTTTTTTTCACACAATGTTCTGAAAGTTTAGAATGATCCACTGAAGACCATGTGCAGGCCTTTCCTAGGCTGATGACACAGTGAAGACTAGGCTGAGGAGGTGTGTCTTCACTGAGTTACAACACAGACTTGTAGTATGTGGTAGGACAGGCCCTGGAGCCCTGATGTGGCTCCTCTCCCAGCCCGACGTTCTGAAAGGCAGCACTTGTCCATTTTGATCTGCTGCATTTTCCAGGTAAGGCCTTACAGTTAGGACTAGTACTTAATTCTTGGTCATGATTTTTGGTGTGGGCAGGTTAAGGGACACCAGCTACGTAGGCATGGTGTGATAACCCAGGGCTGGCAACAGTAAGCAGTACTAGCACCCCTGGGCATGAAGAGGTAAGGAGAAGAAGTTACCAGAACCCAGAGAGAGTAGCTGTTAGGGAGAGAGGTCTGCTTGACAGGCTCTGCTGCTTTTTGGCAGTCTGGCCGTAAGGGAGACAACGGAATGAGGTCCGGCTCTCATCCTCCCACCTTCCAGTCTCCTGTTAGTGTCTGCCTGTGGTTTTTAACCCAGCTGGAAGCCAGAAGTCAAGGGCATCCTTTGATTTAGTCCATAAAGTTCAGCCTCCTGCGGCCCAGAGCAGGGTGGAGAATGGCAGTGAGGCAGATGGGAACCTCCAGCACGGTTACATTGAAAGATGTTCTTGGAACCTACAGAGATTTTATTTTTGGAAGAAGAGATGTTCACCTGTAAGGCAAAGTACGACTCTCATGGACAGTGCCAGGGAGTCGATTCCTAATCTTTTACTCTGAATGTTAGAAGTTAGTTTGGAAGTAATTAACTTTATGTTATCTGTGGAATTTTAACATATACCAGTATTACTATTAGATCGTGAACTAAATAACATTTGCTGCTAAACCTGCCCATTACCTTCCTCCCCATCTCCTGTAATTCCCTACGACTTCCTAACAAACACTATATATGACACTCTTCCCCAGGGAAAAGCATCTAAGCCTGTGTCCCTATTGGGGATTAAGGGATGCATTAGGGGACGCATGCACCTCAGTGATTTCATATTTATTTTCCATTCCCCTCGTTTGTGTGTGAGATGAATATGTGAAGGACTTCACGCACTGCCTGGCACGGAGTGATCATACTCATTTCCCCCTTTCGAGGGAAGACTCTTCTTTACCTAGACACTGTGACTTTATTGTGATCAGAATGTCCTGCTTTTAACAGTGGGTTATTTTGCTTTTAGATAAGTGACAGTTTGCTCTTTGATACATCAGACGATGAGGAGCTGAGAGAACAGCTGGATATGCATTCTATCATCGTCTCCTGCGTTAATGAAGAGCCGCTCTTCACCGCAGATCAGGTAGAGAGGAGACATTCGTCCAGGAAACGAAAAGGAAACCTCGAGCTGAAAAACAGTTTCTTACTGTGGCAATAAGGGATGGGTTGTTGGAATTTACTTATTTTTCCTGCATTTTCTGTTTATGTCAGTTTATCAGTTACCTCTTCCACCGAGAAAAGAAGAAGGTATATGTAATCTGAAGCAGACGGGATTATGTTTGTTGGGAAGATTTTTCAATATACCACTTTCCCAATACAGGCCTTGTTAAAACAGTGCAGCAGGTTGCTAAGGGAGGGTAATTGCTTCAACTGAAATCATAAAAAAATACTGTGAATTGTGTCCTTTTTTTAAGGTTAGTAAGACATGACAATCTATACTGTATCTGTGTGGAAATTACCTACTTTCTCTAAAAGCCTGTGTAAAAATCATTAGCACTTATTAGAAGTTCATATTGTGCACCCAGAAAGAAGTGAGCATTATTCCTGTGGAATGCTCTAATAATGTCAACCCTGTATTCATTTAAACCACTTGAATCAGCTTTCTCATTGTTTGAATACTGTTCCCACTTGTGTTGGGTTGTCAAAATGCAGCGCAAGAACTTCCTGAACTCACGTGCTCCGCGGCTGCTCTGACGGGGAGCACTCCCACCTTAAAGCTTTAGGCTGGAAAGGTGAGGTCAGTGAGGAGATACGTTATGGCCAGGTTGGGAGGAGTCCATTAAACATGTGCCATTTTGATGCTCCTTCGTCATATTTGTGGTTGGATTATTCTAGGCCTGGAAAGAGTACGGTGCTTAAAATGTCAGAAAATGGGGTGGAGGGCTGTGGGAGGTGGCGCATGATAGCCCAGGGAAATACCCTGAGGGTTCATTGTCTCCTCAGTAATCTATCTGCCTGAATGCTGTAAGCCTTCCTGCTCCCAAGATTTAGCCATGTAGATTCTGCCCTCTTCTCCAGCATTTCATTGTGCTCTTTTACAATGCCCATTTGAGAAAATCTTCTTACTAATTAACATAATCCCCACCTCCTTCAGATTTACTCTTTTTCCTCGGTACAAGTATTACATCTTAAGCCTGCTGATTCATCCTGTATTTTTTCCTAAGGTTTTTTTTTTTTTTTTTTTTTTTTAACTCTTACATCTATTTTTTCTAACCGTTGAGTAATTTTTCTGGTTTTAAGTTCCCACTGACTAATGTATCCTTCTCAACTTTTAAATGTGGATCAGGACAAGATAACTATCCTAAGATTTGAGCAATGTTGCCCATGACAGTAGATCATTGTTTGAAAGACAGATACTTCTGAAATTTTCTCCTTCTGTGAAGCTTTTCTTTTTCAAGCCTCTACATTTTAAGTAATTTTTGAGTATCTCTTAATCTTCCATTGAGTTACTACATGAAATTCTTTTTCTGCTGTTAAAGGAAAATTTTGCTGCTGTAGAGGTAATTTTTTTGCTTTATGTATCAACTTTTTATACTGTTTTGTTTTTTTTTAAATTTTACATGAATTTGATGAAATGCTTTAAACTGAGCACTGACATGTGGCATACGGTATATTTTCTGTCATTTGCTTTCTTTTGACTATAATCTGGTTCTAGCACATCTGAAGTAAATTATACTAGTGCTTTTGTGCCATTTCTAAGATATTGCAAGATCTGATGGGGCTTACTGAATCATGATGGACATTACATCATACTCTGTTTAATTCTGTGCTTAGTATATTATAAATTTTTTTTTAATTAAACGTGTTCACTCTTAAAATCAAAATTTTGATTATTCAGAACACTAGCTCCTCCTGCGCACCATTGGTTAGTGAGGAATTCAGTGCATTTCTACTCTGGTTGCCTCAAGTGAGCACCGTGTGCAGATCGATTGTTTTCCCGAGTGTCTCCGAGTAACAGTGGTATGTATGTTTCGGAAGGTTATTGAAGAAATTGAAGAAATGATGCAGGAGTCTCCAGACCCAGAGGATGATGAAACACCCACCCAGTCAGATCGGCTGTCATTGCTGTCCCAGGAAATCCAGACTCTTCAGAGGTCCAGCACAAGCAGTTACGAAGAGAGTAAGACGCCCTCCTTAAATCCATGCTCTTCGTACTTCCCGTGTATCTCCATCTCTGGACAGCTCGGACCCTCACAGGCTGTGACACACACTCTTCAGCCCTCCAGCAATGCTCGGGCGTATTTTTCTCATTGCTTAGGACTTGTCATATTCACCTCTGAATCCCATACTAGCCGGCTTGGGCTGCTGTAACAAAGTCCGGCATGCCCTGGGCTTCAACAACAGGAATTTATTGTTGCAGAGGTCTGGAGGCTAGAAGTTCAAGGTGTCAGCAGGTTTGGTTTCTTCTGGGGCCTCTCTCCTTGGCTCAAAGGTGGCTGTCTTCTCTCCATCCTCACGTGGCCTTCCCTCTGTGTGCGTGTGTGTGTCTGTCCTCATCTGGTCATTTTGTAAGACAGCACTCAGACTGCATTAGGGCCCACCCTAACAACCTCATTTTTACTTACCTTTTTAGAGACCCCCACCCCAAATACAACCACATTCTGAGGTACTGGGGGCGAGGGCTTCAGTAATGTCCTAGCCTCACTCCCATGAAAAGTGCTCAGAAAAAACTGAAAGGGGGCTTTCAGGGAATAGTCTTTTCTTTCATCTTCCCAGTCTTCAAAAAAATTCACACAATGGGGCACAGGTGATCAAGTATGTATTGAGTTTAATTTTTTCAGTTCAACTTCTGTCTTCTGAGGTGTGCTAGAACTCTGCTAAAGTGCGTGCAGTTTCTTGTCAGCAGGTAGTTTCTGTACTCGCCCTCGGCCTCCGCGTTTGTTCTTTTCCTTGTACCAGCTTTCCCCCGGTCTTGACTGGAGTGCTGCTGGGGGGATGACTTAGCTAGGCAAGTAAAGAATGTTGTTACACTTCTCAGCCTTTTGAGAAGGAAGTTTGCCCACCTCGCTCTGTTCAGTCCCGCCCACTAGAAGTTTTAGGATTACACAAAGATCTCCAACAGTTTGACTGTTTAGAATATGATCTTTGCTCTCTTGGCATAAAACGCCCCGTCGTGCCGCTCTCTTGAAACGCTTTGTGTCTTAGTATCTGCTGTGCTCTGCTTTTGGTCCCAGGAGTAAAAAGGCTCTCAGTATCTGAGTTAAATGAACTACTGGAAGAGATCGAGACCGCCATCAAGGAATTCTCTGAAGAGCTGGTGCAGCAGTTGGCCCTGCGAGACGAACGGGAGTTTGAAAAGGAAGTGAAGAACAGTTTTATTTCTGTCCTCATTGAAGTGCAAAACAAACAGAAAGAGCACAAAGAAACAGCCAAGAAGAAAAAGAAACTCAAGAATGGCAGCTCCCAGAATGGGAAGAATGAGAGGAGTCATATGCCCGGCACAGTGAGTGGGGTCCTTTGCGAGTCCTCTGGCGCTGGGGGCCGCTGCCGCGGTGGCCCCAGGACTCCGGGGGCGGGACGCAGGCAGGCGGGGGCCGTGTGCGCAGGCGCGGGCTTCTCTCCGGGGGCACAGGTGGGGCTGTGGTCTGGGAGACCCCGTGCTCCGCTCTTGCAGGAAGGTTATCCGGGTAACTGGGTACTGAGATGTTTAGGCGGGAAGTCAGTGGAAGGAACGGGGTGGGGGTGGGGCGATAAAGAAGGAGGCTATCTTCAAGGTGACCTTTTAATACAGCAAGGCGTTACTAGTGGTTACTTATGTTTGGCTGGTGGGCTTAGGAGTGCTGTTATTATTTTCTTGTTTTTGCTTCTCTTGTGTGAGTGGTATAGTACAAAATGAAAAGGGGGTGCATTTAAAGGTAGCTGAACTGCGCTGAGCCTGAGTCACAGACTGATTTCTAATCAGTTTCCTCTTGATTTCTCAATGAAGCTGGATCATGAAGGCGTTAGAGGCAGTGATGTGACATTAGCCATTTGCCCAGTATTTGGCAGATTAGGATATTTCTGACTGGTGAAAAAAGTTTAGAATATGTGAATCTTTGACTCTTCATATGAAGTTTCTAGCTTTCTACCTTTTCACTTCTCTTAAGTGGTCCTATTTTGTGTGATTAAACTCCATCATAAACATTAACTAATTATACGAGATGCATTTTTTTATTGATTTTAGAGCCATTTCATTTTTCTTTGATCAGTTGTGACCGATATTGCCACCTTCATTTTGTTTGTATGTGAAGAAATGTTGATTTTATTTTTTTGGAATATAATTGTTGGGCAGAGGGATCCATTTTTCTAAAAGCAATGTCCCTTTTCATGATTTTGATAACATGGTAATACAAATTGCCACAAACTAGCTTTTACGGTTTGTAATAATGTAAGTTCTGTCCTTGAATGAGTCTCGATTTATTTTTTCTAAGGAATACTTATCAGAGAAACGGTTCTCATTAACTAGAATCTGCTGGAACCCAGGGAAGAGAATGCAGTTCTAAGTGGCTTGGTCACCAAAGAGCAGTTGTTACAAACAAAAAGAATCTCCCCATTTAGCCTATTCATTGTCTGCTTTTGGCCTGTGAGTATATGGACATTTTCTTAGTGTAATGTCTGTTTGTTTGCTGAAAGAACATAGCTCATAAACGGACTTTGAAAAAGTTCTCAGATATGTGGTACAAAATATTTTTGAGCAGTGACAGTATTGATTGAAGAGGTGTTAGTCGCTTCCAGTGACTACTCAGGAAAAGCAAAAACAAAACAAAAACAAAAACCCCAAACCCAAAACATTTGTTTGAATATACAAGTCTGGAAAGTTTGCTTTAAATTTCTGGAGCAAAATTTGTATGTCGTATTTTTTAAAAGAATTGCAGCTTTTTTTAAAAAAAATTTTATTTATTTATTTGACAGAGAGAGAGAGATCACAAGTAGGCAGAGTGGCAGGCAGAGGGAGAGGGGGAAGCAGGCTCCCTGCTGGGCAGAGTGCCCGATGCGGGGCTTGATCCCAGGACCCTGAGATCATGACCTGGGCTAAAGGCAGAGGCTTAACCCACTGAGCCACCCCAGGTGCCCCAAAATTGCAGCTTTTAAATTGCCCTGTTATTCAAGTGTGATTAAGTGAAATGCCTAGTTAAAAAGTCTCAGCATTGACTTTCCTTAAAAAGTCTTAACATAATTTCTGTCTGCTGTTAAGAATTACACATAAACCTTCCATTTATTAGTGTTAACACTTGACTGAGGGAAATAAATTTATCCCGAGAGGGGTTTAAAGGCTTCTTTTTATAACTCCCGTATAAAAAGTGTTCAAGTGGGTTTATGCTGTAATTTTACATGGCATTTATATTGAGAAATGGATTTGGCAGGGCAACATTTAGCTCTTACTCAAACCTTTATGAGTCTTGAAATAGATTCATAGTAATAGTAAATTTTTTCACAGTATTTGGTCCTGTGAAGTTGCTTCGTGAATCCTGATCTACTGTTAGTAACAAAACCTTAATCAGGTTACTAATGGCATTGCTAAACTTGGGGTACTGGTTCCCTCTATAAGCTGGAAAAAGACCATCCCATCTGTGACACAAGGAGCCTGAAATCTGTGATTCTGAAAAGAGTGGTAGGTGGCTCAAAAGAACCCTAAAGTGAAACCGGCAACTGGATAAACACATTGTGAAAAATACTACCTTGTTGAAAGATACTACATTTTATGTAACGCGCAGTTTGGGCAAGGCCTGTCTCTCTGAGTTAGCTATCATCATTGATACAAATGTCTAAAAATTGGTGACCTTACGGCTACCATGCATTATTTGTTTTCTAATAGCATTGGCCACTTTTTTCTTTTTACCTTAGATATTTTTGTTTTATTAGCAGGACTTGGTTTTCTTTCCTTGAGCATGGAATAGCTTCCTTCCATTTTTTCTTAAACATGTTTCATTGAAACAAAGCATTCTTTTGTAGTTGGTATAACACTTTATCCATATTTGCTAGCTCTTCTCTCTGGTCCAAAGACACTGTAAAGAAATACCTGGGTGTGAATAGAGCAGAGTTAAACCTGTTAGGTGTTAATTTTGGAGACATTCTGTTTTAAACATTTTTCTGTAGTGAAAAAAGAATTGGGGGCTTAGGGATGCTATTTAGAGCATTAGACAGTTTGGGGGGCCATGGGAATACTATTAAATATTTAAGTATTGAGTTTCTTATACAAGTGAAATGTTATCCTGATTTGTTTTTTTTTTTTTTTTTTTTTTTTAAGATTTTATTTATTTATTTCACAGAGGGAGAGAGACCACAAGGAGGCAGAGAGGCAGGCAGAGAGAGAGGGGGAAGCAGGCTCCCCGCTGAGCAGGGAGCCCGATGCGGGCCTCGATCCCAGGACCCTGAGATCATGACCTGAGCCGAAAGCAGAGGCTTTAACCCACTGAGCCACCCAGGTGCCCCTGATTTGTTTTAATTTTTAAAATCTACTACATGTTGGGTAAGATAAAGCAACATACATTCACTCAGCAGATACTTACAGATTGTCTTCCTTGTGCTGGGCACTGCTGAGGATACAGTGGCAAATAAAACAGACAAGGCCCATGGGCTCTTGGAGTTTATATTCTAATGAGGGACATGGGCAATAAATAAAGAATGACTAGACAACGTAATTTCTGATAGTAATAAATGCCACCAAGACAATAAAAGGCTGGGTAAGGCAATTGATAGCAATGCTGTTGGGGAGCTGTTTTTGTTAGAGTGGTCACCACTCACTGCTCCTGATGAGCAAGGGAGCCTGTCCTGTCTTTTTCCGGTGCTCTGTGTGGAGGTTAGAGGAGAGTAGATCTTCTCTTTGGGAAATGAGACTCAAGAGAGCAAAAAGCTTTATATTTCTTCTGTCCTGTTGTTCAGCATCAGGAGAAAGAGCGTGGTGGGAGGGGAGTTTGGAATGGTTGGTGGGTACTGTCCGTTAATCACTATGGTGACCTGCATGCATTTTTTGGACCTGACCGTGCCGTTCTGGGCCTTGGTGCTTTTATATGTGCTACTCTCTTTTCTAGAGTGGCCTTCTGTTCCTGTTTTTCCCAGTCCATCTCAGAGATATATATATATATTTTTTAACTTGACCTTCAAAATCCTGTATAAGCATTGTCTTCCTTTCTTAGAACCTTCCTCGATGACGTTTCCTCCAATGCAGAATTGACTAAAGACAAAAAATTGTAGTTTTTTTGTTTTCGTGTCTATGTGTCATGATTCTTAAGGATAGGAAATATCACTTTATCTTAATATCCTTAGGTGTAACATTAGTACTAACAAATTTCTGCTAATAAATGTGTGAAAGAGGTAAACTTGCAAATCTCTATTTCTGCCTAGGGCCTTTCTGTAAGGTGCCAAGCCCTCGGAGGCCAGAGAGCCTGTTGATTAAGAATTTTGGGATAAGAGCTGTAGTTGAGTCCTGCTCCTGCCACTGGGTACATCTCCCTTTGAGTTTTGAGTTTTGGGAGGATTAACTGAAATAATGTATGGAAGATTAGCATATATCCTGAGTAAATGTAGTTATTGTATATCCAACTGCCTACTAATTATTTGTCTCTGAAATTTATCAAACTAAAGTTACCATTTTCCGAGAGTTGAATTTATTTCTTATATATTTTTCTTTTGGTTAGTTGAACAGTCTACTCATTCACTGATATCAGTGGAATTTCTAAGCCAAAGGATATGCAGTTTTGGAGGGATTTAAACAACTGTATTTTCATATAGTTCTACGCAAATGAAACCCAGTAATAGCATAAGTGAGAGGACATTTCCCCACACATCCACCCAACAATGGGTATTGTATTGTTAGCCTTTTGATATATGCTAATCTGAAAGGCAAACAGTAGTTTGATCTGCTGACTTCTGTATTCTTTTGTGAATTGCCTATTTTTTTTTTAAAGATTTTATTTATTTATTTGACAGAGAGAGAGAGATTACAAGTAGGCAGACAGGCAGGCAGAGAGAGAGGAGGAAGCAGGCTCCCTGCCGAGCAGGGAGCCCGATGCGGGCCTCGATCCCAGGACCCTGAGATCATGACCAGAAGGCAGAGGCTTTAACCCACTGAGCCACCCAGGCACCCTTGTGAATTGCCTATTAAGTCACATTTGAGATGTGTTTTGTATTTATTTATGAGGGTATGCATACTTCTGATCTCATAATATCATGCTCTGTTGTTATCATTGGATTAAATCTCACCTGGGAAGGACTGCAGCCTTCCCAAAAGCTCATTCCCATTGTTTCATTGTTTAGCATCTCGCCTAATTTTTGGTTCTTTGCCCATCACTTAATGCCTGTTCGTTGAATTGAAACTTCGCTATAAAGGAGATAGCATCCCAGAGGATTTGGATTTGTCCTATTTGAATTGTTTTTCTATCAAGGATTTTTTTGTTGTTGTTGCCAGTCTTCTTTTTATGTTGTATAGAGTCACAGACCATTGGATTTGAGTGGCAGTTCACATGAGTGCAAGAACAAGTCAAAGTATTCCAGTTATGTTTTAATTTAGTAGTGGTTATCACAGAGAATTATCTGAAGTTGTAAAGACATGAGTGTTTACTTGCCTGGCATCAGACCTCAGTATATGGATGAAATGCACATACTTCCTCCTTCAGGATCCTTAAAGTAATGTTTTCAAATTAAAAGTCATGTGTAAGGTTGTGTTTCTAAGTTTAGGGTTGAGAAGATAGGAATCTGTAGTATCTTATCTGTTTGCCATAATCACTTCGAGCTTTCAAGAGAGAGTTCTCCTGTGTTGGACTTAAACACCAGCAAAAATGAATAGTTGCTTCAGCCTAACCTGAAAAAGTTTATTTTGAAAACTTTTGGGGTGTTAGGAATCAGTAACTCTTGTAAAAAGAATTATATTGCCCTGTTGCTTTGGGGGGTTAGGGAGATAACTGCTTAAGGATGGGGACAGCCAGGCCTTGGTGATACTCTTTCTTACATATATCTTTCACAGATGCAGTGCTCTGTATTTATGACTCACTTAGCTCATATTATGATGAATAGTCGAATCTATTTTGTTTCTCTTTTACATGCAGAAATGCCCCACTAATAGTTTTTTTTATTGAATCTTCACCAAAGATGACTTTAAGAGAAATTTATTTTCATTTAGATAGCTCTTATTAGATTGTGCTGAAGTTATTCCAGTTTGTGCCAGCTCCTAGTTTAGAAAGATCTGTTCTGACACAACTACTTGAATTTGGAGCTTTTGTTTAAAATAAGATGGACCTAGCTTTTTTCTTCCCTTTTTAATTTGGAATTTTCAAATTTCACATTTGCTACGATGACTTAGACTGAGGATTGACAAGGCAAACTACTACCTGAGGGCCAAATTGGCCCTCTGCCTGTTTTATAAATAAAGTTTTATTGGAGCATAGCCATGTCCATTCATTTCCAGATGGTCTATGGCTGCTTTGGTGTTACAAGGACAGAACTGAATAGTTGTGACCGACCGAGTGGACTCCAAACTAAAATTTTAACTCTCTGACCCTTTATAGGAAAAGTTTGCCAGCCCCTGATTTAGAGTAAAATTTGATAAAATTAAAAACTTGAAGAAAAAGAAGATGCAAACTCCATTTAAAGTGAATTTATATAAAAGATCACTATATTTTGGGCGCCTGGGTGGCTCAGTGGGTTAAAGCCGCTGCCTTCAGCTCAGGTCATGATCTCAGGGTCCTGGGATCGAGGCCCACATCAGGCTCTCTGCTCAGCGGGGAGCCTGCTTCCTCCTCTCTCCTCTCTCTCTGCCTGCCTCTCTGCCTACTCGTGATCTCTCTCTGTGTGTCAAATGAATAAATAAAATCTTTAAAAAAAAAAGATCACTATATTTTGACTATTTTATAAAATATGGCCTTGTTTTATCTAAGAGTGTATTGAATTTTTCCTTTCTTCAGGGCCCCATCCAGCAGCCTGAGTTGTACCTATAGGTGGTGATGCCTTGGCCAGGCCATCTCCAAGCCACTTGCCTAAGGCACTCTGCCTAGCAGTAATAGACCGTTGTGCTTTTTGTGTCAGATTCCCAGTAGCTAAGTGAAGATAGCTAGCAGGTAGACCAGTTGACTCTAGATTTGGTGCCAAATGAAAAACTTAGAAATGTTGGTGGTCCTGTGGGTACACTGTATTTATAGACAGTAATAAAAAGTAGTCTAAAGAAGGTAGAGAAGTAGAAAAGGAGCTGATCCTCCTCCACCACTTTTTGTAAGTAGTGGTACTCAAGAGGATAAAATCTGCCCATATACATGAATGTAAATATTAACACGTTTTTGACAGTAATTTGTTGGTTATATTTGACAGCATTTCTCTGCAGTTTTCTTTTCTCTCTCTCTCTCTCTCTCTCTCTTTTTTAAGATTTTGTTTGTTTATTTCACAGAGAGAGAAAGATCACAAGTAGGCAGAGAGGCAGGCAGAGAGAGAGGAGGAAGCAGGCTCCCCGCTGAGCAGAGAGTCCGATGCGGGACTTGATTCCAGGACCCTGAGATCATGACCTGAGCTGAAGGCAGAGGCTTTAACCCACTGAGCCACCCAGGCGCCCTTCTTTCTTTTTTGGTTGACACACAATGTTACATTAGTTTTAGGTGTACAACATAGTGATTTGGCAACTCTGTACATTATGCTGGGCTCATCACAAGTGTAGCTGCCATTTGTCACCATACAACGGTATTATGATAACACTGACTATATTCCTTATGCTGCCCCTTTCATCCTGTGACTTATTCATTCCATAACTGGAAGCCTGTACCTCCCATTCACCTTCACCCTTTTGTACCTCCCTTCCCCTGGTAACTACCAGCTTGTTCTCTATTTATGTGTCTGTTTCTGGTGTTTGTTTATTCATTTATTTTTTAGATTCTGCACATAAGTGAAATCCTGTGGTATTTGTATGACTTACTCACTTAGCATCATACCCTCTAGGTCCATCCATGTTGATGCAAATGGTAATAATTCATTTTTTTTTAAAGATTTTATTTATTTGACACAGAGAGAGAGATCACAAGTAGGCAGAGAGGCAGGCAGAGAGAGGGGGGAAGCAGGCTCCCTGCTGAGCAGAGAGCCTGATGCGAGACTCAATCCCAGCACCCTGAGATCATGACCTTAGCCGAAGGCAGACACCTAACAACTGAGCCACCCAGACGCCTGGATTCATTCTTTTTTATGGCTGAGTAATATTCCACCACATCTTCTTTATCCATTTATCTATTGATGGGGATATTTTGACTATTGTAAATAATGCTGCAGTAAATATAGGGGGTGCATATATCTTTTCGAATTGGTGTTTTTGTTTTCCTTGGGTAAATATCCAGTAGTGGATCATATGGTATTTCTATTTTTCATTTTTTGAGGAGTCTCCATGTTGTTTTCCACAGTGGTTGCATCAATTTACATTCCCACTAACAGTGCATGAGGATTCCCTTTTCTCCACATCCTCACCAACACTTGTTATTCTTGTTTTTTTGATACTAGCAACTATGACAAGTATGAGATGATATTGCATTGGGGTTTCAATTTATTATTTCCCTGATGGTTAGTGATGTTGAACATCTTTTCATATTTCTGTTGGCCTTCTATATGTTGTCTTTGGAAAAATATTTATTCAGGTCCCCTGTCCATTTTTAATTGGATTATTTGTTATTTTGGTGTTGAGTTATATAAGTTACATATTTTTGGTATTAACACCATATCAGATATATCACTTGCAAATATCTTCTTCCATTCAGTGGGTTGTGTTTTTGCTTTGTTGATGGCTTTTGTTGTACAGAAGTTTTGTACACACTTTGTGTGTGTATGTATGTGTGTGCATGTATGTGTATGTGTGTCTGTGTGTGTGTGTGTGTGCGTATAGTCCCAGTTGTTTGTTTTTGCTTTTGTTTCCCTTGCCCAAAGGCGCATATATAGAAAAATGTTTAGGGTGATGTCCAAGAGATTACTGCCTTTGTTTTCTTTAAGAAAACTTATCATTTCAGGTCTCACATTTAGGACTTTCTTTTTTTAAAAATTTTATTATTTGAGAGAGAGAGAGATAAAGCATAAGTAGGGGGCGGGGAAAGGGAGAAGCAGACTTCACGCTGAGCAGGGAGCTCAGTGCAGGGCTTGATCACAGGACCCTGAGATCATGACCTGAGGCAAAGGCTGATGCTTAACCAACTGAGTCACCCAGGTGCCCCTCACATTTAGGTCTTTAATCCATTTTGAATTTATTCTTGTATGTGATGTTAGAAAGTGGTCTAGTTTCATTCTTTTGCATGTAGTTGTCCAGTTTTCCCAGTGCCATTTATTGAAGAGACTTTCTTTTCCCCAATGTATATTCTTATCTCTTTTGTTGTAGATTAATTTACTGTGTAAGCTTAGGTTTATTTCTGGTCTTTCTATACTGTTCTGTTGATCTGCGTGACCATTTTTATGCCAGTATCATACTATTTGATTACTACAGTTTTGTAGTATATCTTGAAATCTGGGATTGTGATACCTCCAGCTTTGTTCTTTCTCAAGATTGCTTTGACTGTTCGGGTCTTTTGTGATTCCGTACAAATTTTAGGATTACTTGTTCTAGTTCTATGAAAAATACTCTTGGTATTTTGACAGGGATTGTGTTGAATCTAGATTGCTTTGGGTAGTATGGACATTTTAGCAATATTTGTTCTTGCAGTCCATGAGCATGGTATATCTTTCCATTTGTGTTGTCTTCAATTTCTTTCATCAGAGTTGTATAAAAGTTCTGAGAGTACAGGTCTTTCACCTCCTTGATTAAGTTTATTCCTAGGTAATCTTTTTTTTTTTTTTTGGTGCAATTGTAAATTGGATTGTTTTCTTAATTTCTCTTTCTGCTACTTTGTTATTAGTGTATAGAAACACAAGAGGTTTCTGTATATTTTGTATTCTGCAATGTTACTGTACTCATTTCTGATATTCTGTAGAATCTTTAGAGTTTTCTATTTTTAGTAACATGTCATCTGCAAATAGTGAGTTTAACTTTTTTCTTACCTCGGTGGCCGCCTTTTATTTGTGATTGCTCTGGTGAGGATTTCCAGTACTGTGTTGAATAAAAGTGGGGAGAGGACCTTCTCATGTTCCTAAAAGCTTTTCATCACTGAGTGTTGTGTTAGCTGTGGGTTTGTCATATATGGCCTTTATTATCTTGAGGTATATTCCTTCTAAACCCACGTTATTGAGAGTTTTTGTCATGAACAGATGTCAAATTTTGTCAAATGCCTTTTCCTGCATCTATTGAGATGATTGTGTGGTTTTTCTCTTTCATTTTGTTAATGTGATATATCACATTGATTGATTTATAGATATTGAACCATCCTTGTGTTTGTGGAATAAATCCCATTTAATCGAGGTGAATGTTCTTTCAGTGTATTGTTGAGTTCAGTTTGCTAATATTGTGTGAGGAATTTTGCAAATATGCTCATCAGGGATATTGCCTGTACATTTCTTTTTTTGTAATGTCTTTGGTTTTGTTTTGGAGTAATAATGCTTGCCTCACAGAATGAATTTGAAAGCTTTCCCTCCTCTTCTAGTTTTTGGAATTGTTTGGAGAGAATAGTTATCAACTCTTAATATTTGGTACAATTTGCCTGTAAATTCATCTGATCATGGACTTTTGTTTGTTCAGGGTTTTTGATTATGGATTCAGTTTTGTTACTAGTAATCAGTCTGTTCAGATTTTCTGTTTCTTCCTGATTCCGTTTTGGAAGATAGTATGTTTCTAGGAATTTATCCATCTCTTCAAGGTTTTCCAATTCGTTGGCATATAATTTTTGGTAGTGGTCTCTTATAATCCTTCATGTTCTTCTTTATTATAATGGGCATTCCTAAAAATTAGTGTTAGGGCCACAGAATGGAAGGTCATTGTAGGGTAGAGAGAAACTTGGATGTGTAATTTTATTGTTTTAATAATTCACACCTATGAATTAGTTTAGATGTAGTACAGGCTTATTTTATGAAAGATAATATTGCCTAGAGAAATGTGTCACCACCAGTTTTTGTTTACCATTATCTACTATTTGTTTTCTGGAGTTGTCTTTTGGTGACAGACTGGTAATTGGGAGCTTTCATGACCCAGCAGTTAAAAATCAGGAGTCTGGGCGCCTGGGTGGCTCAGTGGGTTAAAGCCGCTGCCTTCGGCTCAGGTCATGATCCCAGGGTCCTGGGATTGAGGCCCGCATCGGGCTCTCTGCTCGGCAGGGAGCCTGCTTCCTCCTCTCTCCTCTCTCTCTGCCTGCCTCTCTGCCGACTTGTAATCTCTCTCTCTGTGTCAAATAAATAAATAAAATCTTTAAAAAAAAAAAAAAAAAATCAGGAGTCTGTTCTTGACTCTTTATGCCTTGGAGAGGTGTGTTAATTGTTTGTTAATATAATACAAATTCACATAAAAGCCACAATATACCAGCAAATTGTAGCCTTATTATATACTGAGAGTATTCATAGGTATCAGGAAATAATTCATAAAATTACCAGAGTTAATTATTTTACTCTAATTTTAGTAGCTTTGAAAATGTTTGCCAACACTTAATTTAATTACTGCATTAATATTAAATTACATAAAATTTTACAAAGATCTTCAAATACAAAAAAAATTAGACTGCTGTTATTCCATTTAACTCCTAACCTTGAAAATCTTCATACCACATCTTTCTGTTCTGACAGCAAAATTCCAAAATAGTAGTTTAATATTCAGGACATATTCAAATATTTATCTGCTTTGGTATAACTCATATTTTCTAATTTACTTGGATCTGGTTCTTTTTTCTGCAGAAACTATTTTTTTAGTAGAATTTGCATTTATAACTGCTTTATAATTCACATTAAAAGTATTTGATTTGAGGGCACCTGGGTGGCTCAGTGGGTTAAAGCCTCTGCCTTCGGCTCAGGTCATGATCTCAGGGTCCTGGGATCAAGGCCCACATCGGGCTCTCTGCTCAGCAGGGAACCTGCTTCCTCCTCTCTCCTCTCTCTCTGCCTGCCTCTCTGCCTACTTGTAATCTCTCTGTCAAATGGATAAACAAAATCTTAAAAAAAAAGTGTTTGATTTGAAGAACTATCAAAATAAGCAGACTCAAATTTTACATCTTAGGTAATACCTTACTTATTTGAATATTTTTGCTTTGTAATTTTTTAAACATTGCTTTCAGTTCTGTTTGTCTTGTGTTTTGTGTTGCAATTATTTTAAGAATTTAAAAATTAAAACTATTCTACAAGTCAATATTTGAAAATTGTGTCATTCAAACTATTGCAAATGATATGACTTATAAGGAACCATAATTATGTTTGAATTTCACTTTCTTTTGAACCTCTTGAGTATAAAGAATATTAATGGAGTCAGAGCAGAAATTAGGATAAGAGTCAGAAATAGATGAAAAGTATTTCTTAATTGCTTTTCCTAACCTTTTTTTGACACTGAGCTTTGAATTTGGGATTTTTAAAAGATTTCCTGGCTAGTTAGAGATCTGTGCCAGTGGGTGTCAGATAAGGCTAAGAGAAAAGTCTGGTAGGAGGCATAGTCTGAATTTCCTGGCCTCCTGGTTAGTTTTTTCCCTTCCCTGTGTTGGACCCTGCTTTCTCTGAAATGAGTTAAGCTGGTGAATGTTCTGTGCAGAGAATGACTTGATAGGTTTAGGACTCCAGAAAAGAATTGACAAATCACATCTCTGTATCTGATTCTTGTTGCTTTTCAATTTACACAGTGTTTTCTAGCTCGTTTTCTAGTTCAGAAAGACCTTGAATAACCAGCAAGTGTTAACTTGTTTTCAGTTCAAGGTTTTTGGCTGAGTTGTATAGTCCTAGACAGTAGTGTCTTTTCTTCATGTTGTCTTCATCTCCTTAAGCTAGAGACTATAGTTAGGAGTGTATTATTTTTCAGTTGCCATTTTATTTATATGAGGAAAACTGAAACTACTCATTACTTGTTCTGGAGAAAAATGGAAAGATGTGGTTATTTCTTTTTGGGAGCTATGTCCCAAATGTTCTTCGAGCCTTTCTAGAGGAACGTGTCGAATATTTTTGGATATCTGTATTTGCCAAACGCTTTGCTAAGTGATTCCCATGGGCTACTTCATTTAATCCTCACAGCAACCCTATAGAGTTTATTAATATTTCTGCCATTTCATAAGTGGGTAGACGGAAGCTCAGCAGAGGCCTTAGCTCACAGCACCTGTCCCCACTGGCACGAGCACGTAGGACAGAGGAGTGTGCAAGGGACCCTTGCTCTGCGCTTCTCCTGGTCAGCCACACAGGCGTTTCGTCTGTGGGCTTGGAGATCTTGGCTCCTTTCGCTCTTTCAGATTTTTCTAATTTTTGTTTTTAATCTTCTGTATCTTGTTTATACTTTGTTCCTGGTTTTGTATGGGAAAAGATTCCAGAGAATGACTGATTTTGAGACTTAATACCTACTCACGCCAGGGAAGGAAATGGTCATGAGGTAGCTGTGAGTATCTCATTGTAAATCATGTGACTGGAGCCCAGGATTGAGTAAACTTCCCCCATCTTTACTGCTACTTTGGCACTTTGTCAGCAGTGAGGGAAACAATAAAGTAAGTACTATAGTGCTTAATCATTTTCCTGCTTATAAATGGGCTCATATCAAACATTCCACTCCAAGAAGGACATTTTACAGAGCTGTTAACTCCTTTGTAAAGATATGGTGGAAAACGGATAGATTACAAAATTTTAGACCCCCTGAGTCTTCACTAGCTCTTCACTTTGCCTTTGAACATTTGGTTCCTTCAGATTTAGAAATGGTAGATTAAATGGAGGCAGGATTAGGTTTTCTGACATACTTAATATTGCAGTTTATTTTAATTAAGCTAAATTAAAGTAAGAAGTCCTTAATATCCTTTATTTCATTGCGCATTCCTAACTATGAGACTTCTGAAAGTGCTTTGACGTGTCTGTGGTACTTTTACCGTGAGAAATGTTCAACAAAGAAATGCTTCTCTCCTCCTCTTCTTCCTCCCCTGCCCTCCCAATAAAATTTAAGCATAGACAAAAATCTTCCCTTTGGCCCAGTTTAGTAACATAAACACCTAATCACACCACGTCTGCTCTCAAGGTTATAAATGTAGTGTTTCTAAATGAGGTGACGTTTACTAAAAAATAAATTTAATCTGTCTCTGAGGTTTTATCTTTTTAAAGTTCATTTTGCCTTCCGAAAGGGGGTATTGTTTTTTGGAATTTATAGGGCAGTTGTGAAACCATCTATCGTGTGCTTTCTGGAGCTCTTTTCCTATTTCTTCCTTGTCCTCCTGCCTGGTCTTTGTGTTCCTTGATCCTTCTAGTTCATCAATCTTCTGCTTGCTACTCTTTTGTTATTTTAGGGGTTTTGTATTTCTTAGTCACTCCATTGTTTTACAGACCTTGTCAATAAGATTATTCATCTTACTTTATTAATCTCACACTGACTTCCTAGACCAGGTTCTTCAGTAGACTTTTTCAGAACTCTGTCGTTGACTTCCTTGACAAATAACATTATATCTTGTCATGTCATCTTTCTTCTGTTCGCCTTCAGATTACTTTTGCTTTTTAGCTCTTCAAAAAAAAATTTCTCTCCTGCAAGAAGTCAAGAGAAAAAATTTGTCTCTTCAGGATATGGTTACCTTAGGCTGTAAGACTCTTGGGCTCTGGTCTTAGAAGTGTTAAACTGTGGCTTAGCGGACCTCTGTAAATGCCATTGGATAGATAGCTCTGAATGTGCCATTTGGCTGTGCAGTTTTGTCCTTCTAGAGCATTTACATCATAACCTGATGTGACCTCACAGTCCCGTACTGTTGGGTGTGTGTATTTTGATTTGCCTTCTTAAAGAAACCATGGATCATCTCGGTTGAGATAATTCAATAGATTCATATGATTTACAAATAAGAGACCTTTATAAATGATATCATTTAATCACCTATTTCACTGATGTGGAACAGGTATCTGTGGGTTTAGTGACTGCTCTCCAGCAGATGTCGGTGGCAAGGCTGGGAGAGACCTCTGAGCCCTGCTTTTTAGTTCAGTATTTTTCTATCCCAGTTGACTCTTGGAAAATTTTCTGATTGCAAATACTTCTGACTAAAGTGTGATTCCTAGTTTCATCCCTAAATCTGAAAGTATTTCACTGGTATGGGTAATAATTGGTACTTAAGCCAGTGACTATCCATCAAATGCCTCCCGCGTGCTGAGGATGGGTTTGTGCTTTGTTGGCACACAGAAGAAGTATCTGACATTATTTCTACCCTTAACGATGGTGAGAACTTAACTGAATTTATTAAAAATTAACCCAAACTGGGGCACCTGGGTGGCTCAGTTGGTTAAGTGTCCTACTCTTGATTTCAGCTTAGGTCATGATCTCAGGGTCACGAGATCGAGCCCCTTGTTGTGCTCTGTGCTGGGCGTGGAGCCTGCTTGAGATTTGCTCTCTCTCTCTTTTACTTTGCTTCCCCCTGCCCTGCCTCAGCTCTCTCTCCCTAAAAAACAAAACAAACAAAAAAAACCCCAAACTTAACCCAAACTTTTTTTCTTTCTGTTTTTCTTTAGATATTGTACCTCACCCCCACTTTAAAAAATATCTGGATTATCTTTTCTTTTACTACCATGAGACAAACATATACTGATTTCTAATTATGTGTCAGGCACGAGTATTAAGGATGCAGAAAAATCCCAGCGTTTGGGGGCGTGTTGCATGTGCGCGGGGATCCTGCTGACAAACCGCGCCATGTGCTTTTTGCCGTGATTCTCAGCCAGGCCAGTTTTGCCCCCCTGTAAATTTTAGGCAATGTCCAAACCCATTTGTCCTCGTCACACGTGGATGAGGTGTGGGGCAGTGCTACGAGCACTCTGAGTAGAGGCTGGCGATGCTGTTCAGCGCGCCCCCCTGCACGGGACGGCCCCCACAACAAAGGACTGCCTGACTCTGCACATCAGTACCATCCAGGCTGAGAGACCGAGGTGTGCAGTGGTCACTGCTGTAAGCAAAGTAGCCACCATGTGTTCTGTGCCTGGCCCCGTCTTGGGATGCAGGTGTGGATAAACTACTCTTACCCCTGGTTTGGCTTAGGGGTCTGGGAAGGCTGAGTTGAATCTGGAGGACAAGAAGAAGGGACAGGCATACCAGGCAGAGGGCGTGGCGGGGGCAACCATCTGGAGGTGACAGGCACGTCTGGGGCCGTGTGGGTGGTTCACTATGGCTAGCAGTTGAGAGAGAAAGCTGAAGGCGAGAGAGAAAGTTACTCAAGAAGAGGGTGAGGAAGTAGCAGAGTAGAAGCTGGAAGGAAACCAAAAGGAGGTTTTAAGTGAATCGTTCCCTGTTCAGATTTGTCTTTTGGGAGGATAACTTGAGTGTTTCAAGGAGAACTAATTGGAAGAGGGGAGCTAGGGAGGCTGCTGCACTCATTCAGGTGAGAAACGAGCCACAGAGTTACAGAAGGGCTGGGAAAATGGTTGAATTTCAGAGAGAGGAAAGAGGTGGGATCTGTTGCTTGGGCAGCAGGGAAGAGAGGACGAAGGGCCGGGTCACTGATTCCTGAGTTGGGCAAGCGCAGGTGGAGCACATGTACCTGCCCGCCGCACGGAGATACTGCATCGAGCCTCAAGCCCAGCATCTTTGGGGGGCTGCCTGTGGTTCCCGTGCGCTCCGGGTGTAGCTCCTATGATTCCAGGGTCCAGCCTGCCGTGTTAGCACCTCCACCCGCAGAGACAGAGCAAGAGCAGGGCCGCCACGGTGAAAGCTGCTTATCGGAAAAGGAGGGGAGAATGGAGCTACTCAGTAGCTGCTGTTCCCGTCCCGCTGGGGGAGACCAGCAGGACCCCTCCACACGGGCCATGGAGCGAACGCCTGGGTTGGCCAGTTTGGCTGCTTTGGGTTTTGTTCTCTGAGAGGATCTCTCTCGTCCGTTGTCCTTTGTAGCTCATCGGGGAGGGTGTTTACTGCACGCTGCGGCTCAGATGTCACCTCCTCAGAGAGCTTTTCTGTTACGTCGGATATAAAATAGGCGTCCCGTTTTTTAATTGCCATGTTGTAGCTCTCGGCAGGGCGTGGTGTCCCAGCGCTCTCGTGCAGTTACTGGTTTATTTCCTGCCCCTCTTCTGCCGGAAAGTCAGGTCACCAGGCAGGGACGGTGGGCTCGCTCTGAGTCACTCGTATCTGTAGTATCTGGCTCCTGTTTTTCAAAGAATGGATTCAGGAATGAGAGAGGTACAGGATGCTGAAGAGGAATAGGATTTTAAAAAACCTTTTATTTCTGGTGGGAGAGAGGAAGATGAGTTCAGGTTTGGATATGGTGAGTTTCAGCAGGATTCAGGTGCACGTGGCCAAGAGGCCACTGAACACCCAAGGGACGCTGAGGGTCCGTCGTTGCAGAAAAGCTGGCCGATGTGTCCCGAACCCTTCCTCAGTGCTGGCCTCGGTTCTCAGCCCTTTCGCAGTGCGCCTACAAAGAGCCCTACATTCGTGGCAGCAGACGGGGGAAAAACAGCAGCGGGGGGACTGTTCAGAGCGCTCGCCTGAGAGAAACAGTAGGGACAGAACCCCGGGGGACACCAGTATATGAGCGGGGAGCCGAGAAAGGGGTCCCTCTTGGGAGAGGCAGCCAGAGGGGCAGGGGGAAGCTTGGGGCTCTCGAGGGGCCTGGGTAGGAGTCTGGGGGAGGGGGCGCAGGGGGAGAGCTTACCAGGGGTCCCAGAGGGATCCAGAAAGTGTCCCCGGACCCCAGGGTCACAGGCCTGGGAAGACCCGGGAAGAGCTGTTCGAGGAAACCCTGGGGAACGGCAACTGGTGGAGGGATGGAGAATTTCAGGTTGGCCCTGAGTAGGGGCAGGTGGGAGGAAGAGTTTGAAAGCGCAGCGAGGGGAGGCCATGGCTGCGATTCCTGGCTGCGGGGTGGGGACCGATGGCGGCCAGAGCCCCGGTGGAGGGATGCTCCCAGCCCCCTCTCTCAGCCAGTTTTGTTGCCTGTCCTGTGAACCTTTCGCTGCCGCGGTGCGGTCCCTGTCCCCGCAGGACGGGAGGCAGGGGCGCGTTGCCGGCTGTATCGCTTCCGCTCAGGCCGCCACCGGGACTGGCCCGGGCCGGCTCTGCGCTCACCTACCCTCTGCCGCGGGCCGGGTTCTCGGGAGAGTCCCTCTGCCCCGCTCGCTGGGCTCCGCTGGTAGTTTCCTGCTTCTCCAGGTGGCTGTGGCTCCCACGCGCGGCGGTTCCCCTCGGTCTCTCCGAGGTCGCCGGGCTGCGGGCAGCGGCCGTGCTCAGCGGAGCCCACAGCTGCACGTTTAATAAGGAGACCAAAGTTTCAGCCGGAACCTCGGAGCTTCCGAATGTGCATCTACCTTTTTATTTATACTTTTGCACTGACATTAGATTTCCAACTGGGGAAGTACAGCCAGTGTTTTTAGAACGTGCTGTTCAACAATCTTTTTTTTTTTTAAGATTTTTTTTTTTATTTATTCATTTGACACAGGGAGAGATTATAAGTAGGCAGAGAGGCAGGCAGAGAGAGAGAGGAGGAAGCAGGCTCCCTGCTGAGCAGAGAGCCCGATATGGGCCTGGATCCCAGGACCCTGGGATCATGACCTGAGCCGAAGGCAGAGGCTTTAACCCACTGAGCCACCCAGGCGCCCAAACGTGCTGTTCAAATGTAAAGTATATCTTAGTCTCCGGATGCGTGGATGCTAAAACCCTTCACCTTGTTTGATGGTACACGAGTCTGTGTCTAGCTTTAACATGCCTAGAGATAATGGAGTCAGGGTATGTAGAAAATGAGGTATTTTTCTCTTTGTTGCTTTTGAGAGAAAATACATTTGATAGAATTTAAAAAATGGCTCTAGCATCTGGAGCCGATGAAGTTCATCTCTTGAAAATCTGCTTAAAAATGAACTAATTATATGAGAGCATATGAAAAACCTACAAAATACAAAAATCTACAAAAGAGTTATGTGTAGGTTTTCTTATAAAACTAGCCTACTTCATCAAAGGGAATATAGTTATGCTGTCAGCAAAGTGAAGCATGTTTAATCAAGGTGACTAGACCAGACATTTCATTCTTGCCAGAACAAAATGGCATGCAGTCTGGGAAGGACTCTGTGGGGAGAGACCATTTAGGAGGAGAGGCATGGTTGTATATGTTCTCCAAAGATGATAACATTTGGTACTCAGATTTTCTATAATACCATTGAGTACTTGATTGATAAAGAGGCATTTAGCTCCTTCAAGACTAAACTTCTTGGTATTTCTCAACTTTTTGTTGTTAGGACTTCTTCTTCTTCTTCTTTTTTTTTAATTTATTTGACAGAGAGAGAGATAATCACAAGTAGGCAGAAAGGCAGGCAGAGAGAGAGGAGGAAGCAGGCTCCCCGCTGAGCAGAGAGCCCGATGTGGGGCTCGATCCCAGGACCCTGAGATCATGACCTGAGCTGAAGGCAGAGGCTTTAACCCACTGAACCACCCAGGCGCCCCGTTAAGTCTTCTTTATACTCTTAAAATTCATTGAAGACCCCAAAAGAACTTTTGTTTACATAAGTCATATTGATGGATAATTACTGTATTAGATGAAATTTAAAAAAATTTACCAATCATTTAAAAATACCAATAAGAAATTCATTAGTTTATACAAATAGCATATTTTTACAAAAAATAACTATTTTTAAAAATTTAATGAGAAACAATGGCATTCCTGTGCATTTTTGTTAATCTTGTTAATACCCAGCTTAATTCAAGAGAGCTAGAGCCTTAAATCTGCTTCTGCATTCAGCCTGTCATTTGGAACATTTCACTGTGAGTCATGAAAGAATGAAAATGAAAAAGGCAAATTATGCCTTAGTATATCTGAGAAAATAATTTTGAGCTCATGGACCCTAAGAATATTTCAGGGACCTCCTAGGGGGTTCCTGGGCCACACTTTGAGAACCACTCGGCTAAACATACGTTCTTGAAAGCAGAGACCGTTCCCTTGGTTTCCTCTTCTGTTCTTGGGGGCCTGGTAAATATCTGTTATATTGACTCCTTCAGTGTGTTCACTGATTCAACTTTCCTCTGTAAAAATCCAGAGAGAGGACCCATCTGGTGAATCAGGACTGAACTCCCTTTCCAGGATGCCTTCCTCCTTAATTAGTCACGCCGTAAAGGTCCATCTCAGGCCTCTGACTCAGAAGCCAGAGATGTGCCACTGGACTCTTTTTCCCTGCGTCTGATGACATTGCAGACTGGTTACAAATCAAGATAAGCAGTTGAGGGAAAAAATATTCCCTTTATAGTACAGTGAGTTCTAGGAAGTCTCGGAGGTTGCTGGGTGAAAGAAACTAGAATCGTTTCCTAGAAACAGAGTGGGAAAGCCTCTGCAGAAGTGTGAGGGGCCTGCTGGCACATGGGGTCCACTGTGCTCTCCAGGAAGCATATGTGCTCTTGCAGTTCGCACTATCTGCACCAAGGCGGTGGCAGGTGGCCCGAAGAGCGTGTGGGAAGCCATCCTCAGCTCTCCAAGTAACAGCATTCTCGTTTGCCAAACGTTACGTTCATGTTTCTCCCAACTTGTGGTAGAAATATGCCAACTTAGGCTGAAAAAATGCATACTGTTAGTATTAAGTTTTCAGACTTTTGTTGAAATGTAGGTAAACAATATCAAAAGGTAGCTTAAAAGTTACACAGTAAATTTTGCCAAAGACAAAGATGTGTACAACGTAGGCTATTTTCATTGGAGCAAATTTAATTATCCTCCAGGTGAGGACAGTCTTCAGGAATATAGTGGCATGAAAGCAGTTGTTTTGCATTTGACGTGCAAGGAAATGGAAGCAAAAACTGTTTGAAAACAGCATGATTTTGGTCTGCTTTATCTGAATGAGTAGTGGCATTTTCTAACTGCTTGTCTCTTGGGCACGTAAGTCACTGTGGTGCATTCTGACAACAGTCTTTGAACTTCTTTCCCTGTCCTTTTCTTCCGGCTGCGCGTTGCTGCCTCTAGCGCTTCAGCGTGGAAGGGATCTCAACTGTCATTCAGAATGGCCTCCGCCACACCTTCGGAAATTCAGGTGGAGAGAAACAGGTGCTGGCCTAGCCTTATTTTCCTCATTCTCTGCTTTTTTGTTTCCTGTGTAAGTGAAGGTCTTGAAAGCTGGCAGTTTTACTAATCTACTAAACTAGTGCTTAAAAGAGAGAAGTGAAAGTGCACCATTTTTACAGTTTTGATAAAGCATTGAATTCCCTTTAGGAAAAAGCATTTTTCAAATTGGACAGTAGACTAAATGCATTCTTAATACATGTTTCAGAGCTCCATATTCCATTACCTTTAAACAAATTGCACTGACATCGTGAGTTGCATGTATAGAGTATATAACTAAACTAGAATATGCCATGCTAATTCCAAAAGTCTGAGAACAAGATGTCGTTTTGCAGGGGGGAGGAAAGCTGATTGGTGGTTTTTTTTTTTTAAAGATTTTATTTATTTATTTGACACAGAGAGAGAGATTACAAGTAGGCAGAGAGGCAGGCAGAGAGACAGGGAGAGGAGGAAGCAAGCTCCCTGCTGAGCAGAGAGCCCGATGCGGGCCTCGATCCCAGGACCCTGGGATCATGACCTGAGCCGAAGGCAGCGGCTTTAACCCACTGAGCCACCCAGGCGCCCTGATTGGTGTTTTTTTTGATAAGAGTCCTAGGTGAAGCAAGTCAATTAGAGCGCATGTATATATATATGTACACATATGTATATATATATATACACACACATATATATATCTTCTCTCCTTTTAAATGAAATTCAGGTGTTTTTAAGGTGTATCATGTAGTCAGCCAACTCACTTGTCTGCAAGTGAAGCATGTGACCTGATTTACACAGAATTAAACATGGATAGGAGTACATGATTTTAAATGTGTAGCAATTTGCTTTATATTAACATTTTTGTATAAATGTTTAAGGAGGATCATGGACATGGGAAACACATCTACATTGATGAGTGTGCTTAAAATTACCTTTCACAATTTGAAATTTCACTTCAAAAAGAAAACTTTTCAGTGTAGCTCTTAAGACTGAGAAAATGTGCAGAATGTAGCTTTTGGCAGTTTATCAAAAGAAAACCTTTGAGCGTAGGGTTTTGACTAAAAGATAGTTTCTGTATTACCCAAGAAGGGCAATAATATTAAATAATCCTTCACACTGACATTTCCAGCTCCAGTAAGGGATGGTCTAAAAAAAATTTTTTTTTTCTTATTCTGGCACCTCTGCCTCTCTCAGACGCACAGAATGGCGTAGTAGTTTCCAGACTGACCCACACACGCCAGTGCGACAGGAAGCCCGAGAGCTCGGCCGGGTAGTGCACTGGCGCGAGGCTTCCTGACTCTCTCAGAGGCCAGCTTGCCTTACACACACTCTGTTTGTGAAACCCCCAGGGGGCTTGTTTCCGGCTTCCTGTGTATTCTTCACAGAGAAACATTCAGTGCTACAATTGGGTATCACCTTGGAGAAGTCTACACCAAAATGATGGTGGGAATTTTTTCTTAAACATGGAATAATTCATTTTTCCTACTTTTTCTAATAAACTGTTTCACCTTGTCTTTTGATCCTGAGGACACCCACGGATGAAATCACTCACGGAGGGTTAGGAATAGAGCAGAGATTTAGAGCAAGGACTAAGTAATGGGTGGGTCTCAAAAGATTCTTCGTAAAAGAACAGTAGCTCTTTAGATGAGCACATGCAAACCACACTGACCTATATAGTTTTTGGTGGAGTGGTCAGAATAGGAACATCTGGACCGTAATTTTTAGATTCTGCTTTCATGGGACGTATTTATAGGCCATAACTCTGATACTTGTGAGCCTTTACAGTAGTGAATGAGGCTGTTTATCTCGGTATCAGATGTGAATTTTTATTATTCACTAGACTGTTCTCTCCTTTCACTTTTCTCTTTTCCTTTAATGCCTTTAAACATCCTAAATAATTTAAAATAATATACCTCTAAAGTTGGCATGGGTATCGATAGTAGCTTCTGGAAGAAGCTGGTATGTGTTTTTAAAGTTGTCAAGTTATCCATGTGACCATTTTGTTCAACCAGAAAAAAATGGTCTGAAACAGAATTATTTGGCCGTTGGGGATGATTTGGTTTATGCAGAACTGCTACAACTACATTTTTAGTTTTAAATTACTATTTTCAAAGTATGTTGAAAATATACAAGGAGAATGTTAGATAAGACTTTAATAATGAACAAATTGAACAGATCACCCTCAGACCTACTTTTGTGAAATTTTCAATAACTGAAAGGTGAAAAAAGTGGTTATGTTAACATTGGGCTTGATTGGGCAGATAGAGGTGGGCAAACAACAAACAAAAAAATGAGCTCCATCTGAGATAGTAAGATACCTCATGTTTCATGTTATAAAATAGACCTTTAATAACTGTATCAAATTTTTGTGGATAAGGTCATTCAGATTTAAGTGACTCTTTTTTTTGACTTGACAGTACTTGACAACAGTCATTCCTTATGAGAAAAAAAATGGACCACCATCTGTTGAAGATCTTCAGATATTAACAAAAAGTGAGCAAAGACAAAATTAAACTCTTACTGTATTTACTTTTGCTGATTCTACTGATTTTGGTTGGTTGATTGTTGCTGTTATTGTTTTGTTTTGTCAATTTAGGGTAGTAAATGATGGATGATGTCATTATTTACTGAGAATGAAACCGTGGATGGCTTATAACATCAAACATGACACTAAATCCAGAGTCGATTTGTATTTTTTGTGCTTTTTTCTTTTTACCTTTTGAAATATTTACAAGCTGAACTTTTGAGGAAAAATATGTTAACTTGGTGCTCCATCATCTCTTGGATGTTTAAGAACATATCATTTATCAATAAATAAGGTCCATCATGGATCTTCTACAAATATGACTGTCAGTAACTCAATAGGAAAGATTTAGAATGTGGTCTAGAACACTCTTCTTTGTTAAGAATGTAGAACCCGAATCCAAGGTAGTAGTTAAAGGTAGATTTGAATTGATAGTAATATTTTAAGAAGAGTTATTCAGCAAATATTAAAAAGGCCTGTTCTGTGCCAGACTGTTCTGGACGTTGAGATACTTTAGTGAACAAAGCAGACAAAAATATTCCACCTTCAAGAGGCTTATATTTTAAAATAATTTCTTAGACTTTTTGTTTTGTTTTGTTTTTTAATTTTTATTTATTTTTTTTAAATTTTTTTATTATTATTTACCCCAGGGGTACAGGTCTGTGAATCATCATCAGGCTTACACCTTTCACAGCACTCACCATAGCACAAACCCTCCCCAATGTCCATAACCCGCCCACGCTATCCCTACCTCCCACCCTGTTTTGTTGTTTTTTTAAAGATTTTATTTATTTATTTGACAGAGAGAGAGACACACACAGTGAGAGAGGAACACAAGCAGGGGGAGAGGGAGAAGCAGATTTCCCACCGAGTGGGAGTCTGATGCGGGGCTCGATCCCAGGACCCTGGGATCATGACCTGAGCCGAAGGCAGATGCTTAACCGACTGAGCCACCCAGGCGCCCCAGTATAATTTCTTAGTCTTAAATATATATTCCCCATTGAATCTCTCTTATGATAGCCATAAATGAGCCATGAATTCTAGTTCTGTTCCTGTTTACAGTGATATCCTTGGATGTTACTTACTTTCTCGTAGTCACAATGAAAAACAAGGATAAAAATATTTGCCATTTCCCTCATAGTTTTTTTTTTTTTTTTAAAGATTTTATTTATTTATTTCACAGCGGGAGAGAGATCACAAGGAGGCAGAGAGGCAGGCAGAGAGAGAGAGGGGGAAGCAGGCTCCCTGCCAAGCAGAGAGCCCGATGCGGGCCTCGATCCCAGGACCCTGAGATCATGACCTGGGCCGAAAGCAGAGGCTTTAACCCACTGAGCCACCCAGGCGCCCGCCGTTTCCCTCATAGTAAATAAATTAACAATTGTGTGATTTGGGGTAAGTCAGTTACTCAGCTTTGTTTTCCTTGAAGGGACTGGATTTGCTGACCTGTTAGTTTCTTTCTAACTGTAAATATTTATAATAACTGCTGATTAAAGAAGGAGCCAAGTGAGAGGGAATCACAGGAATGGATATTGGTGATAAGACCTATTTTGGAATTTAGGAATATGGAGGCATGAATGGGGTGAGCTCAAGGGAGTTGCCTGCCTGCTACCTGAAATTGTAATTCCTCCCTTTGGTGAACAATATTTTCAAAGACTTTTATACTAAAATATGGATAAATCAAGTGATGCTAGCCAGTCTAAAACGGAGAATGAAGAGATTAACTGGGTGGCCAGCCCTCTGATTTTCCAGAGAAACTCATGACGTAGTGAGTGTCTGAGATCATACGGGGAATGGTTAATTACAGGGCTGGGTCTCTTAATTCCCAGTCCACTGTACTTTTTAATAATGCTAGCTTATGGCATGTGATTTTATGTAGAACTGAAAATAAATCTAAAACATGATGGGAAGCAGAAATACTGAACAGAGTAGCCCTCTCAGAAGGGGACATAAATATTGCCTTGGAAGCCAGAATTACTGAAAGACCTCAGCTTCTCAGATCAAGGACAGACATACTTGGCCAAACCAAAGTCATCATAATTCCCACATCAAAATGTCCCCAGGCTGATTCTCAGATGATGTATTTGTAGACAGACACCATTTGAAATCTCTGGGTGAGTGAACATGTATGGGGGCGTGAACAAATGTCCAAGTTACCATGAGTTTCACTTTGAAAATAAGAAGTGGTTATCTCTGAAAAACTTGGGGGAGAACTGGAGCCTCTGCTTCCACCGCCTTGTAGACATTAGCCACGGGAGAAGCCCTGGGGAGGCAGGGTGGCGTTTCTCGTTATGTAGCCTTCCTCATAAAAGCTATTGGAAGAGCACAGCAACAGTAAGAAGAGTGGGGATGGTGTGAGTTGCGTCCATCGGTACGGCTAACACTTACATGCCACATATTCCGTGCGGGGCACTATTCTAAGTCCTTCACATCTGAGTTAGTGACTTGGTAATCACAAGCCTTTGAGACTGGTCTGAGGATGGTTCTCATTTTACAAATGAGGAACTTGGTACACTGAGCGGTTAAGGAACTTGCTCAAAGTCCCACAGCTAGGAAGTGGGAAGGCCAGGGTGTAAGCCCAGGTTGACGACTTGCCAGTTACATAGAGTGCGGCATTTTCCCCAGGAAGCTGAGGAGAGTACCGTCCACGTGTAGCATATATTCATGGGTTTATGTGTACCTCAGTGGCCGAGAGTTTCAACCCCTCTAAAAACCGATTTTCCTATTTGCCTTTGCTTAGAGATAAAATTGTCAAAGCTGTCCTTTAGGATAAGGCTAATTCACCAAGGTTCCTCCATAGTCTAGAAGCAAGCAGCCTGGCTGGGTGCTGCTCTGTGAGGTCAGTTCTTTGTTTTGGTCTTTCATAGTTTCCAAGAAGGTGACAGGCATGCTCCTTGGAGAATGTAGCTAACTAGTCATTTATCTAAGACTTTCTCCAGCTTGTGAGATCTGCAGACGGAGGCTTTCCTGCTCCCTAAGGCCCACAGAAGTACTCACGACAGGATCTCACTTTCCAGTATTTATGATGACAAACCTGAGGCTCTATGTAAATAACCCAATTCCTCTTTTCTGGTTCCACCATTTGGAAGTTTTAAATCGGGAGGTGAGTCTCAGGTAATAGGAATGTTCTCTCCTGAATAAGGACTTCACTACATTCTTGAGCATTTGTGGTTGTCTCTCCGTATCCAGAAAATAATAATTTGCATGGATGGGTTATACCATATAATTAATTAAGGCTACAATGTAAATGAGATTTTCGATCTGAATTTGAAATTGTTGCCTTTCTTTCCTTTATTTTGCAGTTCTACGTGCCATGAAAGAGGACAGTGAAAAGGTTCCCAGCTTGTTAACTGATTATATACTGAAAGGTGAGTCTTATGATGTGTGTGCAATGGTTGGGAAGTTTTGATGAGTTAATGAATGCATCGTCTTGCTAATGGATTAAAGAGTAACTTCCAAACACACTTTTATTAATGTCATTTGTGCAGAGTGAGGATAGATGTATGGCTTATGCTACTCATGTTATGAGTTATAGTACATAAAATTCAACTTTTATTTGGGGTCTTGAGCTGGTGGGAATAAGTTAATAGCTTGGCTGTAAGCATGGAGGCAGGCAGTGGAGGAAATATTATGGAGACATTCCCACAATTATATGAGTCTGAAGTGTCGACTGACACTGGGTGGGGTTGAGTAGGGTGGTCTCTGCCATCTTGGGGATGACGGAAAGGGAAGGACAGATCGTGAGGATAGTTGAAAGAGAGGACAGTCAAATCAGTGAGGAGTCCCAGAGGGAGTATGAAAGGGATTGCTGTAAGGGACAGGGAAGGTGGGGGGGAGAAAAAGAGTGGATTTTCATCAACTAGGACAGTGAAAAATGAGCCACAAATCTTAGCAAGATCAATATCACAGGTTGAGAACAGGGATGAGGTGAAGGAAGGTCATTTGAGAAGTTAATGAGGTCACTTAGTTTGCTGAGGAAAGAACAAAATTTGGATGATAAAGAGGGAACTGATGAACTTATTTAATTATAGGCAAAACTAATACTTCTCAATGAAATTATTTTCTGTAAGGCAGCAGTTATTCAGGTGACAAATTTTCCAAGCATCGCAAAATGCACCCTATAGGGTGTGATCCAATATTGAGAACAATCCTTTTCTGGTAACATTTTCCTTTGGCTTCTCTCTCTTCTGCGTCAGAGTTGCTGGCTGAACCACAGGAAGGTTGGGATTTCTGGGATTTCTCAGATGAGAAGTCTCTTCAGCCATAGCCTTGTAAAGAGGGAACCACAGAAGGTGCTGGGAGCGCAAAGTGAGTGATACGTTAAGTATCACCTGTAAGAGACTTGGACTGGAGCCAGTCATTAGTAGGTTAGGGGTGGGGGAGTGATTTGAAGATAATAAACTGACTTTTTACATAAGCTGTGTTCTTCTGATGGAGGGCTTTTTCTTCCTATTACATTCTGAATTTTCTTTTTTAATACTTGACACCTTTGTTTGCTTTCATGTTGTGCTAGCATTGGTATGAAAGCTGGATTGTTCTGAGGTTTGTTCTTACAGATGTGAAACAGGAATGAGATGAACATAAAGAACATGTCTTAATTTTTAATTATAGCGGGTCCCTAGGGGACTACCATGAGCATGAGAGAATGAGCTTCTGAAGCAATCTCTGGCTGTTTTATCATTTGACTGCATGGAAGAATCTTATGACCCAGAGAACAGAGTGCTCTGGGGGCAAATGATGTTGAAGCTTTTCCTCTGAAGACCCAGGCCTGTAACTGAGCCCACAGCACGTGCCTTAGGGAAGAAGCACTTACTAATTCTGTGCCCCACGCTCCAGCCTGTGAGCCAGGCCTGTCTGTACCGCAGCTGCTTCTCACACGGAGCTGCTCGTGTGCACGTGTTGTGGCTTTGTCTCGGCCTGGTGAGGACTGGGGGGAAGAGCAGCTAGGGTTCAGACCAAGGTGGTGACTGAGGTCCGAGCACGGGAGTAGGCCTGCGTGTGATGCTCGGAGGTGTTCATTCGCATGGGAAGGTATGGACGGGGGGTATGGAGACAGAGGGTGACCGAAAGTGCTCTCTGCCATCCATCCTAGAAGTCCGCAGCCAGTCAGTGATTCCTCCACCTTGGGGCATGGGTCCCCACCCCACTAGAAAGTTCTCCTGGCAGGGGGGTCCTCAAGGGAACACTCTCCTTCCGCTTTCTTGGTGGGACTTCCTCATAGTTGTTGTAACAACAAAGACTATGGCTTGGCTGCTAAATGTTCATTTTAATGCAAAGGTATGAAATGAAAGAAGGTAGAAAAGGGGCCTCATTTGGCCTGAGGAAGGTGGGATGGATGCTGTATGGGCTCCTTAAGCTTTTTCTCATACCTGCTGAACAACCCGGAGGTAGCCTCCAGATTGTACAGAAGGTTGGCAGTGTAGACAGGGTGCTGCTATGTGTGTGTGTGCAGACTTGCACCCTTCTTTCACTTCCTGGGGAGCTTCTTAGCTGTGTTACTAACATTATGGGTTCTTAATCTTGAAGTGGTATCCTAAGGGACATGGCCTTTTGGTATCTCATTTCTGGGCAGTTTTAATAAATGTGTCTTGAGAGAAATTTTCACTGTCGGGTATAGCCTTTTCAAACCTTTTTTAAAAAAGTTGCTACTGTAGATCCTTGCATTGTTTGTTCTCATGATTTAATAGTATATTTTTGTATACGTATAAAGTGTATATATGTCTTGTGTAAATATATACAAAATCTACATTTCTATTTAAAACTTTTTCTTCTTCCTCTAGTTCTGTGCCCTACATAGGGCAGCTTTGCGGCAGGAGCAGCTTTCTTTCGTGGACTCCAAGCTAGACTCCGTGTAGCATTGTTCTGAAAGCTGGCTACCATTCCCTTCCTGCCATTGGAAACTCAGCACACTTGAACTTGGGTTTGTGATTCAGTATTACTAGATCATGCTTTCACTAATTCTTTATATTATGAACCACGAGAACTATGGCACCGTTCTGAATTCTAGAGGTGTTTTGTGTTAAATACTAACAGTTCCGAGCTTCTCTCCTCCAGCTTTGCCGAGGAAGGGGGAGTCCTGTTTGTGCATGCGCAGTTGTTTTTCTCCTGAACTGGCAGTACGCCCAGGCGAGTTTTTATGGCTTTCTAGATCTGAACTGCACCGAAGAACTAGATTAGAGCATCGAGAGATTTATACTGTAGCTGTTCTTCGGTGGTGGCGAGAACCGCCGCTGATCCTCCTAAGGGGCCTGTCAGGACAAGTATTACCTACCAGTATTGTCCGGGGAGACGGACGCGGACAGGCGGGCTGCCGTCGGCAGAGGCGGCCGCAGAGCGCCCGGTGGGGAGGGCTGGCGGGGAGGGGGCTGCGGGTTTCTCCACCGGTCACACGTGAACCACGAAGGTGCCATTCGCTTTCAGAACTTTGTATCGTCGAACTTGGGATATTTAGGTTTGGCTTCCCGTGTCTGCGAAGAAGTGTCCTTTACAGGGAGTCTGTCCCGTGAGGTGCTGTGGTGTCAGCGCAGCCGCGCCCCGCCCCCACTCCTGGTCTGTGTCGCTCGTGCTGCCCGGGGGGCGGCTGCTGTCCGTCCGGCCCTGGGCCCGAGACACTTCCCGCCAGTTCCGGTCAAGTCATGGCCATTTAATAAATGTTGGACAAAAGGGTAATGTATGTTGGAGAGGTTTTTTTTTTTTTGAGCGTTTTGTTGTACTTCTGAAGTTTTTTGTTCCCTTGCGGTGCTGGAGTCTTCCCTTTACCAACCCCCATGTCCGTCACCAGTGTGTCAGCTGGTGAAGCCCGAGGGAGCGACCTCTCCAGGTGGCCCTGGGGTGTCGCGGGCTGACGGAAGGCCTGCCCTCTTCCTGGGCCGGGGACCTTCTCCGCAGCCGCGGCGGCTCCCTCCCTCGGACGGCGGGAGCGCCGGACGAGTCACAGAGGCCCTGGCAGGGGGCTTTGAAATCCCACTTGGACATCTGGGAGCACACAGGGCCCACCCCTACCCCCCTTCCCGCCGGGGCTGCCAAAGCAGCGGCTCAGGTTGGCGCTGGAGGCCGACGCGGCATCTCCGCGTCACTTAGGGCCGAGTGGCGCTTGAGCTCGTCTCTCGTTTCGTCAGTGGATTGATCGTGACCGTGTGGGACTTACTCCTTGCCCCGAGCTGATGAAGATGCATCCTTCTATAATACTACAAGTAATGACTTCAACTAAACGGATCCACATTTGAAGAAATTTTGCCTATACTAAGGAAGTACCACTTTCGAAGGCATAGGAGAGAGTCCAAGTCCTTGAGGGATAGGTTACTTTTTGCAAGAGAGTCAACAGTATTCTGTTCATAGTTCTTTTTTGAGTTGATGCTTCTGGAGTGTATGAAAAAGTATTTTTTTTTCAACTCCCAGCCCCCTAATAATGAGATTTCTCTGATTTTGCCTGATAAATTTCCTTCTTCAGTGTAAACCATCAGTGTTTCCCACCCTGGCCCTTCTCGCAGGCATGATGAATGGATCTGGAGACCAGTGAGGAGAGGCTGAGCAGGTTTCTGGTTTGTGACTGACGACAGGTAGGTTTTGAGTCTAAGAGCAGCATTGGAGTGCCATCTGCCCTGAGACAGAATTTTTTACAAGGATTTACCGGGCAAGGCCTGCCCTCCGACAGCAGCCCCGGAGCTGCTTGGGGGCCTGGAAGGTCGTCAGACTGATAACCTTAACACACAAGGACAGCTAGTTCTGTGATTGAGATTCAAAGTGTTGCTTTGTTGCCAAGAACCCAGTTGCAAATAACTCCCTCATGGCTTTGTGGTTTGAGGAAAAGAAAACAAACTGGAGAACACCAGTGCACTCCAAGTGCCATATATCTATTTTATTCTTCAGGAAATTATATTTGTTTTTCTTTTACAAGAGCACAACAGGAACCAAAGTAAAAGAGTAATAGATACAGCACTCAGGATAAATCATATCTTTAAAATAATAATAAAAAAATTTACACCTCATCCTATATCCTGTTAGTATTTTTATAATATGGCCATGATTGAAAAAACAAAAAGCAAGCATTTACAATTTTTTTGATAGAGATTTTTTTAATGCCAGGAATGGATTAATTGTCGACAAATTTTATACTAATCAGGCTGATGTAAATCTATTTTGGTAACATCGTATCATTAACAAATTTATTTTGGAAATAGATAAAAATATTGCCCCTTGATAATAAATCTTTTTTTTTTCCTTTGATGCAAACAGCTAGAACACCTTTTTCTTTTCCTTTTGATATTCTAAGACAAAAAAAATGGTTAATCTTCAGATTAATAAATTAGGTCATTATAATAATAAATTAATTTTTTTTAAAGTTCAGCAACCTCTGTCCAAGTATTTACAACAATACTTGAAAGTTCCTTTACAAAACAGAACACATTTTCTTTTCACATTAAGCATACTGGGTATCTGTGTCTTTCACAACAAGCATTTTAAAAAGAAAAATCAATGCACAAATGGGTAATTAGTATAAAAGTGCTAAGAGCTGTTTGAAAAGTTAACACTAGAGTATACAGTCAGTTCTATTTGAGGCAAACTACAAACTTCCAGCTTATTATGGACAATATTCCAGTAGTTGTTTCAAACAGTTGTTTGAAAAAAAAAAAATCCAGGAGCTGATTAGTGATGCAGATAAATTGCCATCAATGTTTCTGGCCAGTGAGCAAATTGAAAACCAACAGAGAGCATATCCAAATGAGGAAGAAGATTTTAATAAAGGATTACCTTCTCCATAGCACGTGTGATGCTGACTGCACAAGGCGTGTGCGTACACACACTCACACACACACTCACCATGCACATCTTTCTTCCCAATTAAACTGCAGGTAGAATGAAATTTTGTGTTAAAAATTTGTAGGTGATCAAAAGCATTGATATGGAATGCCTGTTTGTCTTTGTTCTGGTTAAAATCTCATAAAAATACATTCAACAGGAAAACATAAATTGTATGTGTATAAATATATATGCATATATATTATATACACACGCACACAAATACTTTTGTTTTTTTGAAGCATAAGATAGTTACATAAATATTCCTATAATTGCTAAAGTTTAAGGAGGCATATTTTTTTTGAGCTTCAACAAAGGTGCTTGAATAATATACAATTAAAATGAAGTAGTTTCTATTTTGTAGAATCAGTATATAATAAGGAAAACAAAAATCCCCAAACAGTCCTTTTTAAAAAAAGTTTCTTCTTAAGCTAGAGCTTCAACAAAAACTATGAACACCCAACAAGAGAACAAAGCCACGACAGACAAGGAAGTGCAGCCCCTGGAAATACCTGGTGTCCTTCGCCCTCTCCCTCCTTCCTGCCACACTGTGGTAAGAAAAGCTCCAGTGCTCGCATCAAGAAATGACCTAGGTCTTGTTCACTTGCTGACTCTGCTAGGAACTGGCTGATTGGCTTGGAAGAAAACAAAAGCAGCAAAAAGTTTAACTATCTCCGTAACAACCCGCGTCAGAGAAACGGCAGCGCGTCTCTCCTGCTTCCTCACCGCCCACCGCAGCGTGACTGTATAGAAGAGAAACTCGTGGCTTTAGCCTGGGGATGGCTAGCGACAGGTGCTGGTGCAGTCATCTGCAGTCCTAAGGTGGCCATGGCAGCTGGATCGCAAGGCCTTTGTCTCCCACTCACTCAGCCCGAGCTTTGAAGCAGCCAGTGCAGTCTTCAGAGCAACAGGGGAGAAAAGCTCCTCGGCCACTCAACTGCTTTTATTTTAACTGGATTTCTCCCCCCACCCCCGAGCTCAGCTGACCAATCTGCCTTCCCAACACCACCCTCCCAACCCATCTCCCCCACCAAACTCACTGTCCCCACCCCCAAATATCTCTACAGCTATATTACAAGCAAATATATCTTAGCAACTTTAAAAACTTTGGTTCTAAGAAAACACTTGGTCAGTTATCTTGAGGAAAGTGGGAATGCTTTGTTCTGCACACTGCTGTAGACAGAGCCCATCCCGGTAAGTTCTTAGCGCTGTACATCAAGTCACAATCCAAAACGATCCACTAAGCAAGTGCACAAATTCTAGTTTACTCTTAAAAGCAGATTTAGTCGTTTTCTGTCTCTCAAAACCTCAGCCACGTCGCCTTTCTTCACACTGTCTGGTAGAAATTATCTGCCTGTAGGTGGTTCTGTTTTTGCATGCTATAGAAGCCACTGAATCTCGCATCCGGTTCAGCAATTCTTAGCATTCTCTGCGAACTGTCCACTGGGACCCTGCTTCCTTTCTTGCAGTCCACAGACACCAGCTGATTATTTAAGGAAGAAGGCTATTTAATGAGAGGAGGAAAAACCACAAAGAATTAGATCTTTTACATATCCTACGTTAACAAATTTAGTCCCAACTCAAATGAGGTGATAGCTTCGCAGGATACTGACGGGGAGATTGGACGCGGAGTCTACACCCTGTTGTAGCAGCAGCGCTAGTTTCGTAACGGGTCCTGCCTCATGAACTGTGTTTGAAAGTGAACTGTCAATAAATTAGGTCAAATGGAGTGGATGAAGGAACTGAGAAAAGAGATTGAAGTCACGGAACTATTTTCAAACCCTTAATGTGCGGTAAGGGTTGAAGGAGAAGTGGGAGTCACCAGAGAGCCTGCCCCAGTCTGTAGCTGGCCACTCTGTGCATGTTAGGAGCGGGTCTCTTCCCAGCTTTGCACCCTGGGGACTGGGTCATGCCCAGCCGCCACGTCATGACCCTGCAGGTGTCCAGCAGACATGGTGCCCAAAGTGTATTTCTTGAAAGAAAATCAGGCTGGATAAGCATCTGACAGGAATTTTATATGGAAGAGTTATCTAGATGGTAAGCTAGATTAAAATACTTATTCAAGCTGTTTTCAATTCTTAAGGGTATATGATTTATTTTTAAAGAAAAAAACCTAAATGTAAAAAGTAGACTTAGGGTTGGGGTCATGACTTCCTCCCTTTAATGAAAATAAATTTTCTTGGCTTTTAAAATAGGCTTATTTAACAACAAATACATATTCTTTCTTTCTCAATACAAAATGTGCCCCTCTCTGCCTGGTCCAGTGTTATCTTAGTCTCTTCAGAATCTTCTGCCACCTTTCCCCGGGGCTCGCCCCGGGTACATCTCCCTTTCCTTGAGTTTCTCTCTATGCTCAGGATGCTTGGTCTTGTGGCTCTCGCCCGAATGCTGGCACCCTCTCTCCAGGATTTCTTTCCCAATTCTAGGCTGACAGATCACTGAGAAATTCAAGTTTTAATTTCTAATATAAACAATGACTTAGGAATCAATCCAGAAGCTTTTTTCCCCAAAACTTTAAATCCAGGACATGGGATGTGTGGAAGGTCAGGATTCACTAACCAGTGGATGATGGGTAATTCAACCAGTGATGGCTCCAGCCCCAGGCAAGTACTCTGTAATGGATGGCTACAGCTTGCCGTCATTTGAGGCCATGAAGACCAAAGCAGAATTTTCACAGGCTAATATTAAGACATCAAGCAATTTAAGGAAATGTAAGCATGCAAGCTCCCTAGTTTGGTCACTCAAGAGACAAACTTTTTCAGGACAATACCTTAGTTGGTGTTCGATACCAGCAAAGCAGTGGTACCCACTGTTTCTTCTGATTGATGAATAGGAATGCTATTATAATAGAGAGGCCGATTATTATGGGAACCACAACCGAGGCAATGGAGTCCAGTGAAGAATCTTCACCTGGATGCAGCCTGTTGTTCTCTCTGTAATCTACTTGCAGGTGACCCATGTCTAGGAGGAAAACAGTTAACAAGCACTTATTACCTAAACAAGAATTTTTTTTTTAAAGATTTTATTGTTTTGGGCGCCTGGGTGGCTCAGTGGGTTAAAGCCGCTGCCTTCGGCTCAGGTCATGATCCCAGGGTCCTGGGATCGAGGCCCACATCGGGATCTCTGCTCAGCAGGGATCCTGCTTCCTCCTCTCTCCTCTCTCTCTGCCTGCCTCTGCCTACTTGTAATCTCACTCTCTGTGTCAAATGAATAAATAAAATCTTTAAAAAAAAAATTAAAAAAATAAAGATTTTATTGTTTTTATTTGGCAGAGAGAGAGAGAGAGAGAGAGAGACAGTGAGAGAGGGAATACTAGCAGGGGGAGAAGGAGAAGCAGGCTTCCTGCTGAGGAGGGAGCCCGAAGTGGGGCTCGATCCCAGGACCCTGGGATCATGACCTGAGCCGAAGGCAGACACTTAATGACTGAGCCACTCAGGTGCCCCTCTAAAGAACTTTTAAGGACTATTTTAGTTACACTGGAAATGGAGATCAACGACTGGTTTCATTTCCTCCCAATGCTCTCAGACTAAACATGATTCAAACGTAATCATCCAAAGAGCTCTTAGGAGAGGGCTGAGCTCTTAGGTACGGATGGGAGACAGGAAATATTAGGGTGTGAAGGTGAATAACTGGGCAGGACGAAGCTGGTTCCTGCTCGCCAAGAAAATAAAATTGTTAGATAGACCTTATAGATTGACTAAAAGTAGATTACTGGAAGTGTTTTGATTAACATTAACCTATATGGTCTTCTCTAAGACTTGGAAGCAAAAACATTAGCTTATTAGCTCCCTGCTTACCAGCATATAGGAGACTAGGACAAAGTATCTTCTTAGATTTACCTGGTTAACAGCCAAGACTAATTACTAATGTAATAGTAAAAACTAAGCCAGAATCAAGAGTTTGGTCTTTTGGCTGCTATTCCAGTTTACTGAACTATAAGCAAAAATGCCTCTCTTTTTGCAAACTTGTTGAAAACTTACTAGGCCTATTAGATCATTTTCCTGCCTTAGTTAATATACTGCACAGGGGACAATATTTAATTTTATTCTTAAGAATGCAGGTGTTTCTGTTCCTTTAAATCATCATTCTTGCCATAAATATTGCACAGATAACCAGGTTAACTCTATACCAATCAGGAGCACACCCTGCAAGTTTCCTTTTATTTTCTTTCAAATAAACTGTGGTCAGTTGTCTAAATGCATCAAAGACCAGGTTACTGAAAGATACAGGACTTACACAATAAAAAAGAATTGCTCTTAAATTGTTCTGGAAACTCAGCTCATCCTAGCACAGCTCTGTGATATTAAGGCTATCTCTGGTTTAAAAATCAGAATTTTATTAATATGCTTCTTCCTTCCTGTGTGTGTGTGTGAAGTGGTTTGGGGGGATGGAAAGAAGAGGACCTTCCTAGTCATTCTATCCAGTGTAGATGGTTATAATGTTTTATAGGAAGATGAAAAAAACTCCTATTTGTCAGCATCAAGACAAATGCCAAAGGTCAAAATAACATCGATGAATTCAGGTTTTAAATACACAACGAATAAAGGAATGAATTTTTGCCTTACCACATTCCAAATGATATAGCAGATGGTTTTAGTAATATATGTTATACAAGGAAATTGAAAAGTAAATTAAGGAAAATTTAGTGAAAGGAAAAGGAAGCTTCAATTCCAGTCTGTTTACAAAATTCAGCCCAGTGCTTAAGTTCTGTTCTGATGCAAAAAGCAGGCCATAACATTGAGCTTTGGGCTTCCTAGCAACCAAAGCAAAAGTGGAAACAAGTATCATCAATAAGATAACGTCTTCGACATTAAAAAATAATCTTGCTCAGGAGAAGTATACATTTTTCTGCTACTGACACAGAGGAAGTATCTCCTCAGCAACTCTGTAACAGAGATGCTAAGCAATGCACAGGTCCTCAATACACTGCAGAAAATAAGGCTGTTCTTATGACCAAAGCTCAGCATCTAGAACAGTGTGTGGCACAGAATAGGCAATAACATTGATTGAATGAATGTAAACATAACGATAAAGCACAATTCAGTCACAGCAATTATGCAAGTAGCCAAAACACTGGGTCAGGAGTTTGGCTCTCTGGTTCTCTGGCTTGAGCTAGAGAAGCAGAGCCTGCAGAATTATCTAGAGTAACAACAGACCATTAATCTCTCAAGCAATGAACACTGTTCCTCCCAAAAGACAGAATGTAAAAACTGCACAGCAGTGATTTTGAGAGTGTCCTTGGAGTAGACAGGAGGCAGTGCGGAGTCATGGCTAAGAGCAGGGTTATACTCTTGATCAAAAGGTCTACTTTGAAAGAGAGGGCAATATTGACAGGAACCCTGCCTTGTTTTATCACTTAACTACTGAGATGAAGCCTTGCTTTATCACTTAACTACTGAGTGCCTGTTATACACAACTGAAAGGACAGAGTTAGGGGAAAAAAAACAGGGAATGAAGCTGATGAGTGGAAAAATCAGCACATAGAGTAAACTGAACTCTCAAGGAATAAGAACAATCTAGAAGCAGAGGGTAACCTAATGCACAAATGCTTACTCCAGAGTCCACAGGGACTGAATAATTTATTATTCCTCTGCTTATATACGTACAAATATGAGACCTGGGTTAGAAATTCCAGATACCAGGCTCTTAGGACAAGGAACATCTTTCTTTCCATCATCACGAAGTGTCTGAGTGTGTGTGGCCAGAAGGAAGCATTTTATCTAGTAACCTGCAGACTTATTTTATCATTTTGGGTTAAATATGTTATAGCCAAGCTGGTCTTCCCTGGAGTTGTTATTTGAATTTACTTGGGCTTGCCATTTAAAAAGATACGCAAAGGAAGTTAAAAAAAAAAGTAGACCATATGTAAGATTACAGAGATCTCAGTTGCCTTGGGCACTTACCTCTGGGGAGATGGATAATGTCATTTTCACTGGGTGTAGGCCACAAGGGAACCTCCAGGTCGATCTCTCCACGGTGATTTGTTTTCTCAATGGGTATATTGGTTGGTTCCGGGACATACATTTCTAAAAGAAAGGGACATTTTTCTTAAGAGATGAGGGAGGAGCTACTTACTGCTGACTTCTGTTTCCTCAATCCAAATGGATGGTACACTGAATTCAGTACAATACACCCTGGGATAAGAAAGACCCAGTTTCTGCATTTGTACCTTTTCTTCTAGAAAGTCATTACCTCTGCAAGCACGGGAAACAGGTCTTCTAACCATGTAAAAAAGGTAAAGTTTTCTTCCCCTCTCAGGTCAGAACTCTGCTTTTTCATGTCAAATGGTATTGGCCCCATAGTTTTGTGCAAGCTGAGAGGGATTGGCTGAAATGGAAGGATTTACTTTACATCAGCTAAATACTATACCTTAATAACAGTTTCTCTTTCACCCATGAATGTTGAATCATTTATGTAAAATATGTCATAAGAAATGAAAAAGTAAAAGATATTTTACTCTTTATGTATTTCTTAGCCAATTCCCCTCCAGTCACTTCCCGTAAATGGGAACAGACTGTAGGCAGACCTCACGAGGTGCAGCCTGGCTCAAGTATGAAACTTCTGCTTTGTTACCACTGGAACCATGTGGACTCGAAGACGATCTTCGGTAATACAGTTCCATGATCTAACTTGATCTGATCTATAAGATACTAAAACATGAAACAAGACCATCTAAGAAGAACAATATTCTTTATCCCAAATATCAGGGTTTTTTTTTTTCTTTTTTAAAGCTAAGTTCAAAAAGGGACCAGTTTAAAAGATTAGGGTTTTCTTTGGCTTCTAACAAATACATTTATATATTCCTGCTTCATCTGGTTAACATTTTGAAGAAATAATTCTTGAGAACCCCTATTTTCAAAAGGTGACACAGAAGTCTGCACCAACCATATAGCTCCTTTTGGCCAGATCCTGACATATTATTAAACTCATTTTTATAAGGTTACTCAACACTGTTAATACTAAATATTCACTAGTAGCCCAACTGAGTCCAAAATAAAATGCATCAAGTACAAGTTATAGAAGTTTTATAGAAATAGAACTAACAATCCTCTGCTCACAGTGACTGCTGTCTATCCCATAGTTACCGGCCTTTCAAGAAGTAAACCATAAGATGAGGTACAGAGAAGGGAAAAATGACAAGGAAGAGAGTACTAGCTCTGCTTCCGCTGTGTGTTAATGGAGTGCCTGCCAGGGAAGAAAGGTTAAATGAATTGCCCAAGATGACACATCCAGGAACTGGCAGAGCTGGAATTCAAATCCAGTTCTATGACACCACTATGACTGGTGCCTCAAGAATAAAGTTATTTTGGCCTTTGTCCCCGAGTCTTCTGCTTTCTGACTTAAATACAGCTGACCTTGAACGACAGGGGTGTGAACTGTGTGGGTCTACTTATAAGTGGACTTATCAGTATAGTACTGTAATTTTACTTTCCTTATGATTTTCTTACGATTCTCTTTTCTTTAGCTTACTCTGTTGTAAGAATAGAGTAGGTAACACATAGAACATACCAAGTATGTGTTAATTGACTCTATGATACTGGTAAGGCTCCTGGTCAACAGCAGGCTATTAGTAGTTAAGTTTTGGGGGAACCAAAAGTTACATGGAGATTTCCGAGTCCTCAGGGTTTGGCACCTTAGACATGGCAAGGCCTGGACACTTAAGAGTTTCAAAAGGATACCTGAAAACTCTAGAATTAAAAAGAGCAATTACTGACAGTATTATTTACAGAAGCAGGGGCCGGAGTGCAACCAAGGACTCTCAAACTTTTCTGTCCTCTCTGAATCACTTGAAGAGCTTAAATAAAATGTGTGGATTCTCACAGGCTGTGATTCCGACCTGCGGTGGGTGATTCTGGGGTGGGTGTGTAAGCATGGCATTTAGTTTCCCCACTGACAAACCCTGATTATGTGACAGGAACTTCCTGGAACAGTCTGGAAAGAACAGTGACCTTGACATTTAGGTGACATCTTTCCATGCCACAGCACCTCTGAGCACCTTCCCTGTGGGTCCACGCAGCACTGAACCTTTCTGTTACAACAGGGGCCTCCTCCCCACCCCCCACAGACACACTGGTATCAGGGAGCTCAGCAGAAAAGGCCACAGTGACATCTATTCCACCAGACCTGGCAGTGTCGACGGCTAAGCAGCCAAAGCCCCCATGGAGGTCCCCATAGCTGGGGGTAGTTCCGCTTCCCCTCAGGGTTTTCCTGGGTGACAGCAGCAGAGAAGCAGGCTTGAAATCCTTGCACCACCTATCCACACATTCGCAGTTTGCAAGGGAAACCCCACAGACAGCAGACTGGACAGGTGAGGCCTCCTCCCACAGGTGCTTAGGAAGGCTCTGCTTGGAGCGGTGGGAAAGGTAGAAGGCTGTGCCCTGCCTCGGGGAGGAGGTCTCACAGGGGGATTAACTATACCACCCCGTCCACAAATACTTGCTGAGCGCTCCACTGGTCCCCATTTTGGGGAGGCAGCCGTGGGTAAGACCAGTCCTGGCCTCGTGGGCCTCCCACCGCCGAGCGGCTCACCGCCTGCCCTTGGTACTGGCCTGCTCCACTCAACTCTGCGCGGCGCGGATTAAAGTCAACCTACACCTTCATCACAAAATACTTAGAGCTTTGGCTTGGAGCCCTCACACCCAGGGGGAGAGGGTCATTTCCCTGTCACGTGAACTTACAAGGGATGCTGTCTCTGAGCAGTTCTGCCAAAAAGGATACATCTTTTGGCAAAAAACGACTTGGACAAACAAAGAGAAGTATGGGAGCCACTCTACTTCCATGCCTAGACCCAGGGCTTCCAAGGCCGAGGCCTGTGTCTGACCCCTACTCTCATACACAGCCCTTCCGGCATTTACTGTCAGAGCCCTGGACAGCGGGAAGACTTACAGCTGTGGTCAAATATGTTCTGAATTTCAGAGGAACCCAAGGATACTTACTGGGGATATATTTTACTTTCAGAGACACCTGGCCAGTTTTAAGAGCCACCTTCCTTAAAATGTCATTTCCTGGAATACGGGGGTGGGGGCAGGATGCTTGGGGCTCACAAGCCGAGGCACCATTTTTTGGGAGACGGAACCTGCAATCAACTTAGGACCAGAAAGAACTCCCAGGTCTGCCAACTAGTGGCATGACTTCGGATAATTCACTTAACTTCCCTGAGCTTTGGTTTTTTCTGTAAGATGGGACAAGTACTGACCGGCTCACAGGTTTTGTCCTCATATCCTAAGGCAGCAAAGGGGAATAGTGCTTTGTAAAGGGTGAGGCTAGCCAGACCGCTAGGTGATGTGGGCAGAGGGCAACGCAAGACAGCAGGAGCTATCTAGATGAGGAACGGAAGCCTGGCACTTCAGTGAAGATCCCGGACTAAGATCACAGTGAGCCAGAGAGAGAACAGGACGGGAATCTACCTTCCTGGAAGGACACACTTAATCAAATGCAAGGTGGCAAAGCTCAACTGACTGCAAAGTTTGCTTAGAGAGAAGATGGGAGAAGTGATTCATCAATAGTACATCAGGTATAGAAAGGAGAGTTACAGAAATTACATTTCAATCCAACAGTAAGTCCTGAGAAGTCACTAGAGAAATTTCTCATAATGAACAAGGATATTATATATGCACTCTCTCCTTTCTTAAAGTCACAAACCAAGGAGAGTTCCTAGCACCGTCACCTTGATTTGGGGCCTTGTTGTCACACACTTGGGATGTCTGACATGTGAGTTATGGCTGTCCTGGCCTCTTATTCCCCCTGCTTTAGTCCTTCCTACACATCACCTGTTAATTCTCCCAAAGCACCTATGTGACCACGTCACTGACCTGCTCAAAACGAGCCTCCCCACTCCAGACAAAGGATGGCGTCTACACTCTTCATTTCGCTTCGGTGAAGGGGGCCCACCTGTCCTGCACGGTCTAGCTTGAATCCTGGTGAAGCCTGCAAGGCCACTCCCCCGACGGCTGTCTCACTGGGGAACCCTGTAACGGGGCTGATCACCAGTGTCTCCATTCACCCTCCCCTCCTCCTCTGAAACCACTCTAATTAGACTCAGCCTCTGAGGCGAGTCAGACTCAGGGCGATTAGGCCAATGCTAGATGGCGATGGTCAGTTTCCTCGAGTCTGGCGAGGACCTAATGCGTCCCTGCCCCAAGTCCCTTGGCTTCTGGGTCACAGCTCTTGGGCTCCTCCCGTGTCGCTGCGCCTCCTCCTCTCCTTCCTCTGCCAGGCCCTCCGCCCCTGCCCAGTCTCCAAAGCTGGAGGGTCTCTGGGCTCAGTCCTGGCGGCCTCCGCCACCACACCGGCTCCCTGGGGGATCTCATCATCCAATCCCAAGCCTTACAAACCACCTTCTAATGGACAGATCCACCTCCGGTCGCCCTGAACTCCAGACTGCATATTTACTGTCGGTTCCCTGTCCCCACTTGGATGGACAGTGGTACGCTCGGTGCCACGGTCCTCGGCCTCACTCGGTGCAGTCCCTTTCTCGTTTACTTGTTTGCTGCCTGTCCCTCCCCAGGAAGGTGTGAGCTCCGTGTGGACAGTGCTTTGCTGAATTCTCTGCGGTCTCCCCGGTGCCTCGCACAGGCAGAAGCACAGCAGGCACTAAGGGAATCTGCTGAATATAAAAGGTCAAGTCTCACCATTTGTACCTCAGAAGCATCTCACTGGGAATATGGGACGGAGCTTTTGAGACACGGGTGGTGTGGAGCAGACAAACCAGCTCCCATGAGAAATACACATTCTTCCTCATTCTGCTTTGCGTGACCCTCAAGGATTTCCTTTCCCACTGGGTGCAGAGTGAGAAACCAGCCGAGCGAACCTGCCTCTCCATCTATACCTTACACGAGGCCCCGACACAAGTGGGAAGAGCACCCAAGGGAAGGCTCTGGAAAGGGCTCAGCCTCCTGAGCGGGCAGAACCTCCCAGCCTTCACAGGGGAGAAGTGGCTATTTTCAGAAGTGCTCAGTTGGGGCTAGTCTGCACGACCCCTGAACAAAAGGTCCCATTTGTGAGCGGACTCCTAGCTCCTTGCACCACACAGAATAAGATTCTCTAGGATAATGCAGCAAGGAAACAGAAGCCAAGGTGAAGATGGAAAGGATCCTGACCCCCTCCCAGAGTGCAGGTGCCCTGCGGTCTGGACGGCAGGTGGAGTCCGTGTGTGCAGGGCCGGGGGTCTGGGATGCCGCCTGCAGCTTGTGCTGCTGAGGGCTCAGGCCCTGCATTTCTGGGGCGAGGGGCAGAGGACTAGGGCATGACCGCTAGACATGGAAGGAAGGAGAAGGCCTGAGTGGGGCTGGGCAGCCGCGGGGGGCTGAGCTCTAAGACTTGGAGGTGGGCTGCCGAGTGGACATGAAGGGGATGTGGGGGGCGGTGCAGGCACGGGGTTCCACGGCTGCGGGCTGGGGTCTCGGAGGGAAGAGACGGAGCTGGGCAGAGGGCTGGGGAGCAGGCAGCCCGGGACAGCCTGGCTGGTGAGCTGAACAAAGAGTGAACGGAGTTGTCTTCTTTAAACGCAGCTCTTCACTCTGCTTCTGAGGTACGTTCACCTTGTAAAGGCTGTGAAGCAATTCCCTACCGCGTCCGGCCCCGGGGGCTTGTCAGCAGGCTGGCCAGCGCGCACGGACACTGTGCCACCCAGACAGGACAGGCGTCCTTAGTCTGTCCCGGCCACCAGGCTGTGCTGCCGCCAGTCTTTAGAGAATGCAGGTGGGAGGCAGCAGAGCGGTTCGAGCAGGGAACCACGACCGGGCCCTCGCCCCGACGTCACCCTCTCCCCCTACCCCCCCCCCCCNTCGACGTGGCGGCCGGACGCCGGCGGATACCTGGGCACATGGGGCAGCAGCTCCCTTCCACGTTGATGGGCTCGACGCAGGGCAGAGGCGGGCAGCTGACGGTGGAGCAGAGGGTCTGGCCCTGCAGGCAGTAGCAGTGCGTGCAGCTGTCAATGTCCCACCGCTCCTCGTCGGCGTAGGCCTTCCCGCTGAAGTGGCACACCGCCTTCTTCGGAACCGTGTCTTCTAGGGAAAAGAAGAGCACAGGGTGGAGTCGCAGGATGGGACCGAGCGCGGCATCTCAGGACCCTTGAGACAGAAAGAGGAGCGACTTTGCACGGACACGACGTACTGCAGGATTTCCGGAAACTGGTAAGACATCTGCATCCTCGGGTCCCGGCTGCCACTTCCCCCTGCTCAGGAGAAGCTTCGGGGCTCTCATCCTGTGGCCACTGGGACCAGCACAGGGCAGTGACGGTTACGGCCAGGTGGGAGTGGGACCTGCCGGGCAAGTGTCAGGGGATCGTCACTGCAGAAAATGCAAGTTCAGTCACACTGGGTGGCTGGTGAACACACTACAGTTAAAAAACCCAAATGCAAACAGGTAGAGACATGTTCGGAGGTTTTATGTAGAAGGAGATAAAAAAGTCCAGCTCAGTATATTTACAAAGACATTTCATGAAATTCATACCCTCAGTTAATCTTTTCATACATGATTCAGGGGAGAAGTAAGGAATGACCGTGGCGCGTCAGCGGGAATGAGGGGCATCAGCGGCGGCGCTGGTGCCGACACGACCACTTCCTTCATTCTTCAGTGATGCTGGATGCACTTTCCTCTCGTCAGCAGAGGCATTTCTACTTCAGAACAGCCTCGTTTCCGTTCACTTTTCTAGCAAACTATGGTTTTTGATAACAACGAATATACATTTTTAAGACCTTAGAGACCGAGAGAGTGAGTGGGGGGAGGAGGAGAGGAAGAGATACTCTGAAAAGGATTTTGTGCTGAGCGCGGAGCGTGACATTAAGTGGGGCTCAATCTCAGGTGGCGAGATCACGACCTGGGCCGAAACCAAGAGTTGGCCTCTTAATTGACGGAGCCACCCAGGTGCCCTGACAGTATATTTTTAGGAGTTATTTCTATGTGTAAGAATTTACAACTTAAAACTCTCTATTCTCTCTTCTCCAGTCTCTCTTGTCATCATTTCCTCCCTCCCCCAACTTTTCTCTAGAAAGTTCCTTTCTCTTGGACTCAATTGCTGCCTCCTGGTTTACCTGAACTTACTTCTAACTGGTCACATTTTATAGCCAGTCCTTCTCCCCAGAACTCAAGAATGGTGGCTCAAGGTGAGGCCCCAGTGCCCAGCAGAGATGGGGCAGACCAATGGGAAAATGGGGGTGAGCACTTCTTTGTCACTAGACAGGCCAGTAACTGGATGATTCCTACTAACCTGGGGAAATTTTACATTCAGATTTAGAGGCACCACTGCTGACCACTGGTCACTGATAATTAAGAAACTATAAAGGACTCTGGAAAGAAAGTTCCTTAGGAAAGGAGTGATGTTAGCAGCTCAGGGTTCTTTCCTTCTGGAAGGTTCCTGGGAAGCTCTAAGAGAGACAGTGTTTACTGCCCACGGAGGATGGAGCCCAGGATGTCTGTGGGAGCGAGGAGAAACGTGTGGGCATCATGTGCCACGTCCTCTGAGCAACCCCAACCTGCAGCTACATGCTTCCAGGTGGCTAGAAGCTGCTGTCTGCCGAGACCCAGCTCAAAGCTTCCCACTGAGCTTTTCCAGAGGAGGCTCGTAGATAGAAATGTTCTCATCTGTTTTTGGTGTCCATGTTCTCTCCCTATCAATCACTCAAGCATATGCACCATATTGAATGGGACTGGGAATGTCCTATTACTCTAATACGTTGTATTTCCATAGCTGTGTCTCAGTCTACTGTGGAGTTCTATAAGCAGGTACAGGAAGGAATCTATGTCAAGTGTTAGAATGCACAATCTCTGTTTCTCAACATTTCTTCAGTTTCTCTCAGTACTTCTGCCTGAGTTCAACAAGGGATACTGAGCAATCACAGGAAGTTCTAGTTGTAAACAAATGCTTTCTCATTATCTATGAAAAAACGTACTCTGCTGTCTTTCTCAATGTCCACAGAAAGTTTTCTGGTGCACTGACAGTTAAGCTTAACAACTTAACTGGAGGCTTTTGAACCAAACCAATGAGAAGTTTCTGCCAGCTTAGAATCCTCAGGGGAGGCAACTTCATTAAGATATCTCAAATGCACATGTCAAATGGCTCAGTAGAATCATTTAATGAACCCAATTCGAGTAATACTCTGACCTCCAGCCAACTTTTCATTGAGGACATTAGATTTGCCATCAAATCTAGAGTCTATTATGCAGACTTCTTTATGAAAGGAAGCATCTCTTCATAAAGCAATATCACTGATTATATTTTACAAAAACCTTGTAACAGCCCTATGATGGACCAATATCATGGCATAAAACTTGAATAATGGATTACTGTGCAAGGACCTAAGAAAAAAGGTTAAACTCCCCTCCTATCTTCTCTAGTACTTTCTGCTGTGCTTTTCCTCCCAAATGCATCTTGGCCAGTCCTCTCAGAGAAAAGGATCGAGGGAATGAACTCTAGGCATGAACTGAGGAAGGATGGGGACTTCATAAAAGGGGTTCGAGTCATGGCCAAGCACTGGTTTGTATTTTCTCAGGATCTAGGCAAAGACACATCTTAAGATAGTAAATTAATTAATGCTACAAATGTGTATGAAGCTAAAATTATTTGTGAAAAATTACATTGGTATTAAGAACAATCATGATATGTTAAACATTATAAAGATGTTCGTTCACTCACTAATTCTACAAACTCTTCTCATCAGTGGGTAAGAAGGCATGACTGTGCCCCGGACCCCGAGGACTGCAGAGACAGGGTAGAACAGGCTTGGGGACTGGACACCTCTCCCCAGAACAACACAGCAATCATTGCTCCTGTGAATTTAACACAGAGGGCAAAGCAACTAACTGCCAGGGAACCAGGCATGACTCAGGACTTGATGTTCGCGTTTCACTGGGAGGGATGAGCAGAAGACAAAGGAGCTGGAGGGAGGGCATTTCACGCAGGAGTTGGTGTGTCCAACAGTTTGCCATGCTGGAAGGGCAGTGAGTGTGTCAGGCTGTATAGTGTGTGTATGTATGCGTGCACACACGTGCATGTGTATGCGCACAAATGCACCATGGCCTGAGGTGAAGCTGGGGTCAGATGCTAAGGGGCCTTGAGCAATGACAGATGTTTTGAGATTCCTTCCTGTAGATGAGAGGAGGGGCCTTAGCAGCTTTGATGGTAAGAAGAGAGCTCTGGAAAAGGCAACATGGCGGACTAGATGGGGATAGGAAGTTATGGATCCTATTCACGGGGATGTGATGTGGGTCAGGTTAGGGCAGCGTGGATGGAGGCGGACAGGCAAGGTGAGATTTGAGAGATTTCTCAGAAGTAGCTGTCAGGATACAGAGGCTGAGGAAGAGGACGCACGAAGGACAGCCCTTCTTACATGGAAGGCTGGGCAGAGGTAATTCCAACAGATCAGTCATTTCGCTGCTTAGCAATAAATGGGGAGTTTGTGTGGGACCCGGTCAGGACTATCAAACTCCTCCAGATGTTCCAGTGGATTAGTGATTGATTTTTTTATTTTTATTTTTTTTTTAAAGATTTTATTTATTTATTTGACACAGAGAGAGAGATTACAAGTAGGCAGAGAGGCAGGCAGAGAGACAGGGAGAGGAGGAAGCAGGCTCCCTGCTGAGCAGAGAGCCCGATGTGGGCCTCGATCCCAGGACCCTGGGATCATGACCTGAGCCGAAAGCAGAGGCTTTAACCCACTGAGCCACCCAGGCGCCCAGTGATTGATTTTTAGTTCAGTGATTGATTCTCCCACTCTTAGGCCTCCCTGCGTGAACATAACCAGGAAGATGCCGCTAGGACAGAGCCAATTTGGGGCGCAACAAGGTAAGAGAGGATGAATTTCAGTCACTGGAAGCTTCAGGCAGGAAAGTGGTGGACTGTGTGGGGTCAGCAGCAAAACTGGTGGAACCGTTCCTGGGACTCTACGGAGTTTACATCCCACTGAGCCAATAATTCTTCTAGGACTCTATTCCAAGGAAATAATCAGAAAAGGCCTAAAGTAAGTGTTTTCTGGTGGATGTTCATCACAATATTATTTATATCAGCAAGAAGTCAGGGGGAAACTCTGTGTCTAACAATAAGGCAATGTTTAAATGATTCAATGCAATCGTATGAGAATACTGGGCAGTTATTAAAATGCATCACATATAGTAAAAGCTCCATCACATGAAGAGGAAAATTAAAAACTGTCTAGAAAGAAAAGAAAATGTTAATAGTAACTGTTAGAACTGGTGAGTTTTTCTCTTCACTTTTTTTTGTGGGGGCAATGATCCCAGTAACTTTTGATAAGTAGGCAGCAATATATAAAATGGCAATCACACACAGACACACAGACACACAGACACACACACACACACACACACGAGGACACTGAGGGGAAGAGCTTAATCGGAGCCCGTTTCTAGAGCACCTGGCCACGTGGCATGGTGCTTTCTGAATGCTAGCGGCTCAACTCCGAAGAATCTGAGCAGACTGTAAGAAAACTAAACCATGGAGAAACACCAAAGATTAAACGCTGAGTGACAGCATAAAACAGTGTTCATGTAACTGCTGACTCAATTGCAGGAGATCATTTCTAAAAGAATACTTATAAAATGATATAAGAGAGTAACTACTCTGAATGACTTGAGGTGACGGTTGAACCAAGAACTCCGACTATATGTTGGGTGGAACTGAAGTTCCTTATAGGATTTTGTTATAAAAATTTATCTTTTTCTAAATTCAATGAAGATTAAGAATTCACAGTAGCCATGTGACGGCAAGGAAGACTGAGCTGCATTCTTCTGGGAGCCCCCCAGAGAGACACCACAGCAAGCTCCACACAGTCGCTCGGAGGGCGAGCCAGATGGGTCCCACGTCCGGGGGCTTCCGTGGTCCCAATAAAGCCATTTCCCTCAGGAAGTGGGCTGACTGACATGGACTGAATTTCCAGGTTACTTCTACGGGTTTATCTCTATTCCATTTAAACTCTGCTCATCACAGATTATCTCAGAAGCATTTTGCCTTCAACATCACTTTCAGCTAAGTTAATTCCAACTTGAGATCAGGAAGGTTTTAAAAAACCAGGGGTGCCACGTTCATAGCAGCAATATTTACAACATCCCAGATATGGAAACAACCTAAGTATCTGCTGATGGACAAACAGACAAAGAAGCCATGTTTTATACATATGGCTGGAATATTATTCAGCCATAAAAATGAAAAAAAAATCCTACCAGTTGTGACAACATGGATGGACCCTAAAGGTATTAGGCTAAGTAAAACACAGAAAGACAAACACTACGTGATGTCACTGAAACGTGGAATCTTAACACACACACACACCCCAAACTCATAGAAAAAGAGATCAGACCTGTGGCTGCCAGAGGTGGGGTGGGAAAGGGGGAACTGGAGGAAGGTGGTCAAAAAAATACAAACTTCCAGTTATAAGATGAATAAGCACTAGGGATGTGATGCATGGCATGATGACTACAGCTAACACTGTGTGGGAAGACAGCAAGGTTGTTAAGAGAATAAATTCTAAGAGTTCTCATCACAGGGAGAAAATTTCTTTTAATTGCAACCATGTGAGATGACAGATGTTACCTACATCTATGGTGGTACTCGGTTCACTGTACATGTACCTCAAACCATCATGCTCTATACCTTAGATATTTTTAAAAAAGATTTATTTATTTGAGAGAGAGACAGAGAATGCACGTGTGCACAGGCGCCTGAGTGGGGGCGGGGGGACAGAGAGCGTGAAGCAGATTCTGCACTAAGCGCAGAGCCCAACACGGGGCTTGATCTCACAACACTGAGATCAAGACCTGAGCCGAAACCAAGAGCTGGATGCTTCACTGACTGTGCCACCCAGGAGCCCCTGTATGCCTTAAATGTATACAGTGATGTATGTAAATTATTTCTCAATGAAACTGTAAACAAAACTGGGGGTGCTGGTGGGTAGAGCACAGAGACAGCTGCCAAGCAATGGTTGTTGCTAGCACTGCCTCAAAGAACGAGTCTCTCCTTGGAGGAGCCAGAGACTGAAAAGGGGACCAGGGCCTCAAAAAAGACCTTGTAAAGGCACTTGGTGGCAGGACTGAGGGACCTCAAGATCTGCACAAAACTCTGAGCCAATGTTGAAGTTTGTGGTGCAGAGCGCGGCGAGGCCACAAGATCTAGAACTGAACGACACCAAACGGCATTCTCTCAGCTGAACTTCTTAAAGACTGGAGGTCAGTGGAGACAACCAGCAGAGACAAGAGAAACACCAGATGGTTCTGAAAGAAGGATCTAGGTGCCAAATACTGAAGAACCGAAGAGCATCTGCTGAGCATCCCTGGTGCTAAGGAACTCGATCCCATTCAGCCTCACAGACACCCTAAGAGCGAGGGCAGTCTATGCTCCTGTTGGGGAGACGCAGGTTTACAGAGGGGAAGTGACCTGACGTAACCAAACCACTACGTGTCAGAGCCCACGTAATTCCCCTGGCTCCACCTGAAGGCAAGGCTCAGGTTCCCTATGCTGTGGTCGACTCAGTGGCTCCTTCCCTTCCATCCTGGAAATGCACAGAACCCTCTTCACGTGGTTTCCCTGGAAAGTACACAATACCTTCAGGGGAGGCCAAGCCCCTCAATCCGTGAGGAGATCTGTTTCAGAGACAGCGACAGAGCAGTGCTCCCCCTCCCCCACACTGTGTAGAGGGAGTGTTTTCTATGGTATCTTCACATCTGATCAGTTTGAACCACCGTATCAATACGTTTCATAATGATCAAGTGTGTTTCTTCAAAGGTGCTTTAAAAAAAAAGCCAAATGTAAGACTACTGAATTTTCATGTGAAATAAATGGAGAATTCTTGGATTTGGAAAGCCCTGACTAACCCTTTCCAGAGTGGCTGCTATGTGGCCCAGATTCATTCATCAGAATCTGGTCAATGAAGCTTTATGAAAATATTTCTGCTTTTGAGTAAATTTTACCTGAAAAGCAAATATCGAAGCAGAGGCCTGGAACCATGGAGTCACTTGGGCTGACTGATGGACTTCGGTGTCCCCTAGTTTCCACACACTCTTTCTGTGCTGGTTAAGCCACTGCCTTTCGTGGCACAGTTGGGTTAATTTGAGAAAGCCGTCAGAGCATTTAAGAAATGACTTGGTCTACAGGGAGACATGGTGGCCGTTCTATACAATGTGAGGTTCTAAATAATAAAGTCACTGTAGTCTTTTGTGGGAAGGAGCAGAGTCTGACTGGAAGCATTTTAAGCACTCTGGCTGAAGAAGGATGTAGAAATGGAGACTTGGGAACATCCAACTAAAAGCGGTCTACGTGGTTTATATTTGGCTATAGAGTGGGTTGTGCCATTTGACTCTTCTATTTATCACTCCAACCGGTTTGTTTACATGGACAATGACATTATTTTTATTCGTTGATACCCAATAACAGGAACTCCCACTTGCTGAACACCTACTACGTACTGGCCACTGTGCTAAGTGATTTACAGGAGTCCGTTCCATTTGATCTCCGCAGCCCAATGGGACAGGGTATGACCCCAGTTCCACAGGAAACGGAGGCACAGGGAGATTACACGACTTGCCCAAGATGCACAGCTAGGAAGTGGCAAGGGCGGGATGGGAACCAACGCGGGTGTGGCTCCACAGTCCCCACACACCTTCTGTCCACCTGTACCCAGCACGGTAACCTCAGGGAGGGTCATTTCCTGGTGCCACACAAATGAACGTGGTGATTACTCAGTAACTCTAAATAAACGGGCCCTTAGAGTTCCTGCCCCTTGCATGTGTTAGGGTTTAAGGTCTTTGTCTTCAAAGGTAATTTACCCTTCAACTGACTGCAACATAGGTCAGGCACAGTCCTACGAAGGAACACAGATAATGAAGTGGTCATTGAGGACTCACGGTCTTTCTTAGGCAAATCTCTCTTTAACATCTCTCTCGGAAGAAGAGGATTAGAGGAGAATGTTCCAAGAAAAACATGAGGTATGACACTAATATAATGAGGTTTATTTTTAGGACAAACACATCAGGAGTTATATATCCAAACAAATGTGATCCCCTTCTAAGCAGTCACTGCAGAGGGCTATAAATGTATTCCAACGATACTGCCCTTGCTTCACATGCCTCTGGAATTTTCCTTTTGCAGAGGCATCAGAGCCAAATTTTGACACATGCAATGAAGATAGTTACTATTTTATGGCCACTCCTTGGTTTAGATCAGCTTTGGTATTTGGTTTCCTCAGCTCGGGCCTCTCTCATCTGTCAGACCAGGCTTGAAGTGACTTTTGGCCTCCATCAGAAACCAAGTCCCTGCTGTAGGATGGATGAGACACCATGTGTGGGGAGCCCAGGGCACTTGTATGTGGTGGCTCCTTCTGTGGGGCCGTCTAACTCAGGGAGCACATAGACATGTCTGATTATCTTTGGATTCAAATATAAGCAACGTTATATGGCATCGTGTAGGACCAGAATTAAACTGTGCCATGTCTTTCAGTGGTGGAATATGGAGAACTTGGGTGTTTTCGTTTTCCCTGATTCTGGTTCATAAAGAGGGGAGAAAGAAGTGTAAGGCCTTGAAATGTTAACTCCTCTCAAGGTGACTTTTCCAACTGTTCAAACTTTGCTGTCTTACTTCAAGAGAAGAAGTATTAAGAGGCTGTTAAAGTTGGACTTTGCTTTTACTCTTGAGCTACTTTACTAATTACACCATAAAGCTAATTAATAGCTAGAGAAACACTAGATTCCACAGCTGTGGTGGTTTCTTCCTCTATAAAGATCCAGTTCAGTGTCTCACAATCACTGATGTGGTGGCTCAGGCCTTGTGCTGAATCAGATCACGATGAGGGATGTACACCACCCTCTGGAAAGGAAAAGCTCCAGACTTTCCCCCTCTTTCCTCTGTGGAAGGATCTGAAAACGAAGATCCACGTGAACCCATGCTAGAGTTGGACTCTTCGACTGCTGCCCTGAGACAACTGTCCTGTAGAGATGCTTCAGGTTCTCGCTCCGGCTGTGGTGGTCAGGAAGTCAGAGTGGTGTGGGAGCCACTTCCTGGGAGGAAAGTAGGCAGCTTTCGAAACAGCCTTGGTTCTTTCAAAGCTCCCAGGTACTATTTAGAGTCCTGAAAAGTCATCTCCTCTGGGATCCCAGAGGCCAAGAAACTAAATGCAGCTCTTATTCTTGGAGTAAGTCCCACCAAAAAATAATCCATCACAGGAGTGGAGCGGGGTGCTTGTCCTTGCTGCACATCGCTGTGACAGCTCCGTCGCCAGCACTGGAGACGCAGTGGTGCCTGAGGCAGGGGAGGTCTCCGCCCCTGGGGAGCCGCTCCTGGATCGGGAGGGTCTCACCAGCTCTACAGGACTCCAGGTCCAGGCAGACCTGCTGAAGGTTTTGGGAAACTGTGCAAACAATAGGCCCTGCTAACAACGTTCCGCTTTGATCTCCTAAGTTTCCTAACTTTGAGGTCTGAGGGACTTACAGAAGCATTAGTGAGAGATCACTCAGGCAGGCGTGAGAAGGTACGAGAACACTACGGGTGACAAGGGACTCAGACAAGGGGGTGAAAAAGGTGGCCAAGAATCACCAGGGAAGCAGCTGACTCTGGGAAGTATAGGGAAAGTACCTTCAAAAATTTTCGCTTATAAATTCAGCACTGCACTGCGATGATCTTTCTCTAACTGCCACAAAGGAATAAAATGCTACTATTCTGTCTTCTTTTAACGGATAAAATACTCCAATCCCTAGCCTGTGATCTCATCCTCATTTCTGTATCCCAAAGTTGCTGGGCACAAACTCTACGTCTGGAGAAGAAATCGAACATGTGTGTGCCTCCTGTTTGAGAAACCAGCTTTACTTCTGTTGACACCAAGAGAAGACAAACAGAAACCGCAACGAAGGAGGAGTCTGAGCAAACAATCAGCAGGTCACCAAGAGGTGCACAGACTCGGAGGCACAGATGAAGACTGATTTTCAACAGGCTGGCCCACTGGACCTTTCCTGACTGGAGAAGAATGGAAAAGCGGAACTCGACTGAAGTCTTGCTGAAATCGGATGCAGGCGGCATAGACAATTTCAATGTGGCACAGGTCTAACGTATAGTAATTCTGTCAGCACATGGTTAAAGGTTTCTGGCCAAAAATGCAAAAAATATTGATTTAACTCAAAACCTGAGTCCCTTCTAACTTCTAATAAATAAAACATCTGCTGTTAATTCATTGTTATACAAAGAGAAAACCGAGACAGGTACTGCCATGTAGGCCACCCCCACTCTATATAACGTCTCGAATACTTTGAAAGCAGATCTGGCCACCATTTTAAGACCTTTCTTGGAAGTTCATTTGTGCTTTATTTTATTCTATTTCTTGGGGTGGGAATCTAGGTGTATTTTAATAAAGGCCAAAAGAACCTTTCAGGTTTCTTCAACATGCTGGAAAAAATAGGTAATAAAGTCACTGAAAAAAGTATAGACTTTCCTGAGCTCTGGGAACAGAAATCTCACCAAAGTGGCAACCACAGGGACTTCTGGCTGATCCCCACTGCACGTAAAGAGGGCAGACTTTCTCAGTGAGAGGACTTAATCTGTGCATTAACCATCTGTTATGGGTCAGGTAAGCACTTCACGGATGGAAGTTGAGGGAAATAGTCCATTTTCAGCTTTAACGGAGGTTGCATCTCTTACAAGGCTGACAATCCTTTATGGAGATTATGCACGGAAAATACATAATGTAGTGTAAAAGGCAAGTGGGAGCAATGAAAGATGAAGGTAGCGTAAGTCCGGAAAACAGTATGCTTCCTTTAGGACATAAGGGAAGCCATCTGTGTGAAAGAGTACAGAATCTTGTTAAGAAAACCCTGAAGTGGAAACCACTGGACTTCCCACAGAAGGTTCCTGTTGTCACAGCCCGCACGGGGTCCCGAGTGCCCCACCAGGGTCTGCTGGCTACTGTCGGGTCTGATCGCATGCCCTCATCAGAAATGTGACCCTCCTGTAGGGGGTCTTCTCCCCCAACCATTACAGTCCGAAATCAGGCTTGGTCCCCTGGACGGAAACAAGCGGTGAAAGGCATCTGCCTGGGGATCTGTGCAAGAGCCCTCTTTCAAGTAAGACCATGTGCTGGAGCCCCGGAAGGGCGATGCCACTCAGAGGCGTGCTGGGATTTCTGTTTACGCAGCTAGGGCCCAGAGAGTACATGGAGGTGCGAGAGAAAGCAGCATGTGGAGTGCGTGGGACGGGCTGCTTCCCAGGGTGCAGGGTAAGACCTAAACAGACAACAATCAAACCCAGTTTATTTCTGTTGCAACAACTTGAGACCCATTCCAAAGTTAGTACAGAGTGTGACAACCAGAGTGTTTGTAGTCTTCTACCCTTTAAATAGCACATCCCGCTCCCCTTCCCTTCAGCTTAAATCACTTCAGTACTATCTGGAACCATCTGGGTTGCGGTGTTGGGACCTCAGGAACCCAGAGCTCTGCAGAATGTTCAGGAAGCACAGTGGGTGTGCTCAGCACACTAAGATGCCACATACTCTGTAGGAATCATGGTGGATCACGCACTGTAAGTTCATGGACTCCCTAACTGGGACTAGCCTCTCAAAGTAAACAAAAACGGAAAGAGCTCCATTCTCTCTCCCATGGCAACACCCAGAGGCACGAAAGGACAGGGAAGCTCTGAGGCTTGGGGGCAGGGCGCTGCCCCAACCCAGCTGCACCACAGGGCCTTGGAAAGCATGCTGCCTCCACCTGGATCACGATCCGGTGACTAAGGCACTGGTGGGCTGTGTAAGCTAAGAGTGTGCAGGACAAGGTACACCACGGAAGCATTACCTAAAATATTCTTGTCCTTCAATAGGTCATCACTGGGATGCTACACCCAGGCCTTCCTTTTGCAGAGAGGTAGTGCTCTATTTGAAGTGTGAAGGCACGTTACCCAGATCAGCTGCACTCTGTGTTGGAAGAGCTGTCACGGAACAGAGCCGGGCGTTCACACTGTGTTGACTAAGCACATTCACATGTGGGCACCATGTCACTTCAGTTTCATTGCACTTTAGCGAAGCAGAGAACAATATTATTGTCCCCATCTCAGAGATGGGGGAACTGAGCTAGGGTCAGATCACAGCCCTGAGACATAAGGCTAGCATGAGCCAGAGGTGGGATCATAACCCTTCGGCTCCACAGTAAGTTCTCTTTCCGAAACACTGAAGTGTTTAAGAAAACACGCTGGAGAAATAGCTGTGAAAAATGTTGCAACGGAGATGCCAATCTCATAACATTATGGCTTGAGAATGTACAACCTCTGATTCTATGGGTCGTATGTCTTAGAGATGTGGAATTAAATATTTGCTATGTTTGATTCCTGGGCCGAGTTAAATATTCAGTGATCAATCAGATGCTCCACAGAGATACTATTTATATTTGTAATCGCTAAGAAGAGATACCCAAATGAATTAGCACAATCATACACATACATCTAAACAAAAATGAATGGTGTATAACAGACTGATATGACAGAAATTATAGACACTGCCCTAAGGGCGTAGTAAGGACACATATTGATAATCATTTTCTAGCTGAAGATCAAAATAGAGAGGAAACAGAATCGTACCATCACAACCAACAGAGTGTGCCCAAGCCAGCCTGACTCCACCTGAAAGCTCTACCTCAAATATTAAGATATATATAACAAATGTACAAAAATAGCCAACCTCTAATCAGAAAGATGTATAACCAGGTGCCACCCATAACAGAACTCATTTTCACAGACTCTTGAAGATAGGGGTACTCAAAGACATTTAAAAGATACTGAACTTAGAGACATGTAATGAGAGTATCTTAACTTTGTTCACATCACACATATGTATTTTATAACTTGTATATACTTTCATAACATATATTTCATAGCTCTCATATATAAACACACACACAGACACAAACAACTGACGAGCATCCAAAAAGAACTGACCTTTGGCAAAAGTTTCTTAAGTGAGAAAGATGTACTGACTCAGAGATTTCCAGCCAACAAATAGGACTTTAAATAACTGACCTCAAATATTTTCTAAAATAACACATTTACAAATAAATAAATACTTGCCAAATCCCAAGTTTCAAAACAACATTCTATGCACTGAGTAATCAGACTTGGCCGACACAGCAGCTGCTTACTCAGTAATAGTCCCGTTCAATTAGACTGGCTCAATCAACAGGCACATGTAAGCATCTTCATTTCCAAAGTCAACAGCAGGTATGATGGAGCAGCAATATTGGCTTGAGGACCCCATAAGCTAAGTTAAGAAAGAGCCATGATCAGTGTAATGCTCTTTCTTTATAATATTTGTCCAGGAATGACTAAGCCCCTGGACACAGTAAGGGTCCACTGGGATGCTGATGGTGGTGCCGCTCAGAGAAGCTGCTAGAATCTGGTCCTCTGCAGAAGCACCATTAACACAGACATCAGAGCAAGGGTGACATGGTCAGGGCCAGCATCCCCATAGGCACTTACTAGGTAAGGGTTGTGGGCTGAATTGTTTATTGTCATCCAGGAGTCAAGGAATAAAGACCTCACTGAAATCATTTTTGCTCTAGAAAGGTTCTAGGAAGGCATGTAGGATGTAGTGATAAGGCCGTGATTATCTTGCATGGTGAAGTTTCCCTGCTGTCTACAAGGAACCACATATCCAATCTGCTATCCCACATTACAATTCCCACCAGACCTTTTACCTTCACCTGATTTATGTGTTCAAGTCATCTTTTGATTCTTGCTCCCCATTCTTTAAGCCATCATTACAGTCAAAAAGCCTATGAAAATAAAATCTAAATTTGTATTTGCATAGAAAACTGGAATATAAAAAATTAGGGAATCAGAAAATGTTCCATTAAAACGATTGGGTAATTACTACTTAGTTTCTTTCTAGTACAAGGATGAATTCCCAAATGAGGGGTATTATAAGTAATGAGACAAAGCTGTTCACTTTTCAAAATTAATCATCAATCCTATTAATTATGTCTATTACACATTCTATTAAATTAGCACACATAATATGAGGCCTTCACACATCAAAAGAAAAGCATTATCACTGCACATTAGTGACTTGATAATTTAGCTGAAAAGAACACAAATATTTGTAATTATACTACTTTTCGTGGGATCACCACTTTTCAATTCTCTTATAGTAAGAAAAAAGGATACTTCACAAGGTGAAAGAAGCATGCTTTTGTTTAGGGGTTTTATCACTAAAAAAAGAAGTCAGATTAAAGGCTGGTTTGAGGTTTTTAGAAATCTGTCTTTGAGAGACCTAATTAGGGAGAATATCCATTGGGGGACCCCGCAGCCACAGTGAGGTCAGCTCTGCAGGCTGGGGTGAGGCACGTACGGTCCTGGGAATAGACCATTTAGGTTAAGAAGGAGCTGGTTTTAAACTAAGAGAGCCTTGGGCGCCTGGGTGGCTCAGTGGGTTAAAGCCTCTGCTTTCGGCTCAGGTCATGATCTCAGGGTCCTGGGATCGAGGCCCGCATCGGGCTCTCTGCTCAGCAGGGAGCCTGCTTCCCCCTCTCTCTCTGCCTGCCTCTCTGCCTCCTTGTGAGCTCTCTCCTGTGAAATAAATAAAATCTTTAAAAACAAAAAACAAACCAAAAAAAAAACTGAGAGAGCCTCAAATAGGACACAATGCAAGCACTGTTCCTCCGGGCTTGGAGAAATAATCAGATGCATTAGGACAGGTACAGTGATGGCCTGTCCGTCTCTTTGCTAGGTGACCTCTGGATGGTGATGCAGCCCTGGCAGCGGAGGCACAGCCAGTAAGGGCCTGCAGCGTGTGCAGGCGCTGCCCGGGCTTGGAGCCCTTACAGACGGCCCGGGCTGACGGGAGCTGATAACAGAACGAGGCTGAAGAGGCCAAGGGAGCTAACTGGCGAGTCAGATCAGGAATCTTCATGTCACAGTCATGGAAGGAACTTGACCTCGTATGCTTGGACATGAGAGGGAGAAAGGATGAAGGCCAATCTAACAAGGCTACTTGCAAAATACCTATGACGTATAGTGAAGGGGCTCAGTGACTCAAAAATAAAACAACACGGGCGCCTGGGTGGCTCAGTGGGTTGGGGCCGCTGCCTTCGGCTCAGGTCATGATCCCAGGGTCCTGGGATATCCCAGGGTCCTGGGATCGAGGCCCGCATCGGGCTCTCTGCTCGGCGGGGAGCCTGTTTCCTCCTCTGCCTACTTGTGATCTCTCTCTCTGTGTCAAATGAATAAATAAAATCTTTAAAAAAATAAAAAAAATAAAAAAAAATAAAACAACACATATGAAGTGTTAAGATGAAGGAATAACGGCATACAGTATTGCTCATCAAATGTTAACTCTCCCCAATATGTTACCCTGAAGATAAGCCTTAGATTCATATGATAAAATTATACCTGCATCTTTGTGTGTTTGTATTTTGGGGGCGGGGCGTAAAACCAAAACATAATTTCCGCTATACTAGTGTGAGCTTTACAAACCAAAATTTAGTGAAAGCGCTTGCAAACTAACTTAAAGTCAAAGTAAAAAATTTGGGCCAAATTGGTATCTCTCTCTCCACACTAAAGAATGTATAGTCTAAATCACGAAGGAATTGGAATAGGAAACAGGAAGGCCAAAAAAAAAAAAAAAAAAAAAACCCCAGCAAAAACCCCCAAAACAACAAAATACAAGACATAGAATACTGACTTGCAGGTTTCTTTTCATGAATTTAAATGTGTTAAATTGGTTTTGAAAAACAAGTGATTTACTATTTGTCATATGGAAACAAACTTATTAGTTGAATAATTTACTGATTACAAATTTCCCAATTAAGTAGCAAAACACAGGACCTTTTTTTTTATCTAAACAAAATAATCTGCAAATTTTCAACATGAGAGAGATTCACTGCCAGATTTTTCCTCTGAAGGTAATGTGGAATTCACAGCTTCCTGGGCCCTGGTTTCTAAGTATGATCTAAGCACCCCCTGATTGACTCATAAACTGCACAGAAATTCTGATATTTAAATACGGTAGTCCTGGTTGTACATCTCTCCTCTCCACCAACCCCCTGGCCTGAAATAGTGGCCAGTTCATACCTTTTATTTACATCTCATCAAAGGCAATGACCTTTTTTGTATAAATATCGGTCAACTCTTTGAAAAACTATGTAGCACTCAGTTGGATGTATGCCTTCATATGTTTTTTGGCTCCAGTTAAGAGCTATGAAGCTTATGTGTAGCATAGCAGAACCCAACGTTGTTGGTCACTAAAAGGTAGGGCAGCCATATGTCCTGATTTGCTTGGGACACTCCTGGTCTTAGAGCTCTTGTCCCATTCCTGATTAACTGCCCCCATTTCTCTCTCAAAAGCATCGTGGTTTGAAGAATGAATTACCTAGGTGGTCACTCTATTAAAAGAAGAGAATTCAGCTTTCAAACGTACATTTAAATACTCTTTGGCCATTACACTGAGAAAAATCTAACTCTATAAAATTCCTGAGAGCAGAAATTGTGTTTTTAGAACATCTTTCCATCTCTCTATATGCCAACATGCAGAATAAGACTCAGAGGAAGTGGTCTCCCGTCTAGTGGCCAGAGGTCGAACAGTTAAGGAGAAGGAGCTGTCTTGATAAGCTTGAGTTATGGCCAACATGTTCATCTATAGGAACTGCTACAAAGCACCACGGCCAGAAGATCTCTCCTCTTCCTCAAGTTAACACCCCAAATATGTGTAATGACTTGTATCTAGAAAGCATGCAAAAATCTCCAACAGTAGATGCACAATAACTGCAATAATAAAGCTTGCCTAATCTTTTACCTGCTACTCTGATTATGGGTTTACTACTGGACTGAGATGTATCATTGTCTTTCACTTGACTTCATGAGCTTTACTCAATACAAAAGCAATAAAGAGAGTGAGAGCCTTGGGAGCAGGGACTGTGCCTTTACGAGAGTTGCCAGCTGTCTGAGCCCTGCCTTCTGGACTCCAGAGCAGCATCTGGCTTCTGTCCCTAGGACCAGCTTCAGTATAGACGTCTCGGGCAAACATACAGATGTCTTCTGTTGACAGGCTATATCCCCGTGGGTCATAAGAAGGAGAGGACTCTGTCGGCTTCTCAGGCCTCATTTTGCGCCCCAAGGCCCTCAACACGGACAACTAACTGCACGGTTAAAATAGAACCAGTGAAGTGTCAGCAGACATGAGGAGTAACGGGGACCTGAAATCAGTGTGTGGTATTTAGTGAATATCTCAAGGAGGCAGCAAGTTTTATGTGCTCAGGGTACCTTAGCATGTGTCTGTATACGGACAAAAGGAGCACTGTAAAGAACAGGGCGGAGAAAGAGAGTTCAATACTAAAGATCCTGAAAGAGCAACGGAGCCCAGTAGGAGAGGACAGCGTGGCATTCTGAGGGAGCCTCTCCTCCTTCCTCACAGGTTGTATCTTGCAAACACGTTTCGCATCACTCTCCTGCCTCACACACTCCTTTGGGTCCGTGTAACATGTCACAAACATGAACTGATCTAGTCAAATGGCTGTCAACGTAGATTTAACGGCCGCTGGTAGAAACGAAGGGTTTGTCTTCTTGGTCTTACCTATGCAGTAGGGACAACACTGGCCTTTTCTCAAGACAGGTCTTTCACAGGATACTGACGGGCAAGACTCAGAGTAACAGCTGATGACGCTATCCATGCACACACAGCTGGTACAAACGTCAGGCTTCCAGGACTCGGCCGCCAGGAAGATATCCCCTTCATCATTTTTGCAGTAACTAGGCACGCTCTCGTTATGGGATGAGGAAGGCTGAGGAGGTTCCTCTGGAAAAATGAACGTAAGGTCAGTAGGGAAAAGACGCTACCGGCCACCAATTGCATGCAACACAGTGAGTTTCACTCTGTCTTATACAGAGCACACTCGGTCACTGGGGCTCTGTGCGCCTCCTGCAGAGACGACTCAGAAACCAAACAGCACGTCTGATTTGTGCAGGGTCTTACATTTTCAAAGCCAAACAACAAAGACCACAAAAGACCTGTTATAGAGATTCTGTTAAGTAGTTTGTACAACATTCACTCTACTCTCTCTGTAGCTCAACAAAATCCTGTGTTTTTTTGGAGGGGGGCGGTGGATGGGTGGGTGGTTGAGGACTTGGATCACGACAGGTGTTAAGTCAGACAAGACAATCCTGCTCCTTGCTTTTCCAGGTGGCCATGTCACCTGGTTGTGGCTACATGAGGGGGTTTCTGGGAAAGGTTCTACTTTCTTAATAGTGTTCTGCCCATACTCTTCCAGCCTTGAACCCAAGTGTGTTGCCTGTAGCTGTAATATCCTTATCATACATGGAGGAGAAGGACCTTGATACCTCTAAGGCACTGAATCAATGCTGATAAACATCGGCCTCCAAACTACTTCTAATGTGTGGAAAAGAAACTTGCTTGTTTAAAAACTGTGGCTGGCTTTTCTCTGATTTTTACCTATGTGCTGTCCTAATCAATCGATACCCAAACAGACTTTCATTGTACCTACTGAAACACCTGTGTGTCCCACCCTGATGGCCAGGCATTCGTGTTAATGGCTGACAGACAAATGGACATCTACTCATAAGGATGTACCCAAAGAGAAATCATCCGCAAGTCGTTTGTGTCTTTGCTGTTTAAAGACTTTGACCAGAGGGCCCCCAGATACAGTTACAAGTTGAAACAGAAAGGAGCATTACCAGAAAACCCAGGGATCTCTTTGGGTCTTATATTACACAAAAAGCTATATCCTCAAGCAGAAACCTGACTGGACTATAACAAAGAAAAACATGATAGTGAGGTTCCTAGGTTAGAAATGTCACCCTGCTGCTGCTAAGAGAAAGCACTGTCAACCACCTGTACCGTCCCAGAGCTCAGAAGCAGCCGTGAAGTCCTCCCTAGCAAACCTCTGCATTTTCTCAAGGGCCAGAGGGTCGCAAGAATGATCGTGTGCTCCTCTTAGAATTGGTTTCATGAAGTCTGCTATGTTCAGCCACAGAGCAGACCTAACCAGGATAGACAGGTGGTCATCCCCATGATGGGAAGCTTTAACGGTCACATTCCCCTTCTATCCACCTCATGAATACATCCGACAACCACGAAGTTGGATTTGACAACAGCCTCTCTGAGAAGCAAGGCAACTGCTTCGTTTTGGGCTCTCTGTGAGGAATAGAGGGCAGCTGGCAAAATGGACTGGGCCCATGTCCTCTTCTCAAAATCATGGAACCCTATCTCGTACTGCCAGTCCCACAGTCAGTCCCAAGGGGAAAAGACACACTGCTCCCTCTGCTCCTAGTGTGCTCTGGGTCTAATTTTGGGGATAGTTCCACAGATGACATCTATATGGGTTAAAGATGGTGAGAGAGGATTACTTTCGCAGTGACCTTTTCAGGGTCATCCAGGTCCAGGGATAATTTTACCATTAGGTTCCTCTGGGCTATGATAGCTTCGCCCTTGTAAGCAGTGTCCACCCTCATGTCTAAACATTTAGAAGAGGAAGCAGGAACAGCAGTGATGGAGCTATGGACAAGAGGTGAAATGAATGTCCTAGAGTCTGGAGGCCTCCTGGTAACACTTAGAGAAGGCCCCAGGGGACATGGGAACGTGTGATCAGTGCTAGAGGGGGAGCGGAAGCTGAGAAGCAGGAGACGTCTAACCCAATCCTGGCCGAAAAGGTCATCTGGGAATCTTGTCCATGGTATCCTCCTTCTTTGGGCCTCTCCTCCTATTGTCTTCCTGCCCCAGGGACCCCCTCTTTATACTTCCGATTCCAACACTAACTCTCGATTTATTTTTATCCATTCCTTCACTGGTGTCCATTCTTTCTTTTTATTTCTAGTCTGCCTCCCCCTCTCTTCTATGATATGCTTCTTTCCAACTCTAAACAATAAAGAATGAAAGAAATTTAAAAAATCTTTTAAAAGAAAGACATATTATTCTATTCTCTTCCTTTTCCTACTTTGGTGAAGTATCACCACCCACAGGGATGCTCGATCTCTCTTTGTGAACCCATTTCCACTTCCAGACCTTGCTCTAAACCAGGCCAGAGGAGAGGGAAAGTGTCAGGACAGAGGGAATGATAACGGCACGAATGCTAACAGGAATGATAAACAACCACGAGGGACACAACTCTTCTAACTGCACATATATCTCGCTTCTGGACTACTTTAGGATGCAAGTAGCCTAAGATTAGAAATGGTCTTTTTCCAGATGTGAATTACACCATTTATCAATGCTACTATTGAAATATACCGTGAAGAAAATGATGTTTTGCATTTTAAGACTACTGCTGCAACACAACTATGAATGGAAAGTTCAGAAAGATCAATTATGGGCAGGTAACTTGTTTTAAAATAAGAGCATTCCAGAAATGCTTATTCACAGATGTAAGAGTAACCTCTGGAATACTGACATATAAAGCAGTTAAGTCCTAATGTTTAAGATGAAGGTTAGCACTAATGTATCTCTCAAGTTATACATAAAGAAAGGACGAGCCACCCAGGCATTAAGTTATTAAACTCGAGACTAGGTGCTCAGGGGTGTCTGTTTCCCTTAGGAACAGAACAGAAAAACATTACAAGGGTTTGCATATGAACAGAAGAGTGATCAAAAATCAAGTAACGAAACACAAAGGTTTATGTTTTACTGAGCAGAACTACTTTAAGGATAGACACTGAGAAGGTAAATGGTTACTGATTTAAATTGAAAAGACCAAAGATTAAGCAACAACAAAATAAAACTAGTTGTGCTGTCAACTCAGTGATGTTACATATACAAAGCACCTTCTGGAAAAAAAAAAAGATTATATTCCGGTATTAATTACAAGTGCTACGTTAGCTACAAAACCAGGAACTTAGGTTTAAAGTCCTGACACAATTTTGTTTTATCTGTCTCATGACCAGCCAGGGCCAGATTACTGGAGTGGTAAAAAGAAAACAATATTTTCGGTACACGTGCAGTGCTACTCAAATTAATACTTTTGGATCTTAATTTATTAATCACCCCAGGTTTGAGGGGGTGAACATTATGCATATTTAGCAATTTCCTGTTTAATATTCTCAAATGTATCTTTGCCACCCTTACATATTACAAAGTATTTTATTTACATGATTTATCGATACCCGCTCTTCACATCTGTGAAAGACAAAGACGACTTTAACCTTCGCAAAATCACCTGGAATAATTTGGTGCAGCAGGAGTGTCTCTTGAAATGCAAAGTTAAAAAGAAAGGCAGAAAAAGAAACAATCTTTCTTTTCCCCCAAAGCACCACAGACGCAAGGCATTCATTACATAAAGCTGTGGCTGAGGGAAGGGAACAAACTCAGGGGCTAGGCTGCTAGAGGTTCCTGGCCGCGTTACTGGTTACCGGGCTTGGCACGCCGCCCCGGGCGGCTCCCCATGGTGCGCAGGTCCCGCCAAACGACAGCGCCTGCGCGGCCTTGAGTCCTGCCCAGGGACAGCGCCTGCGCGGCCGCGGCCCCCCC
>LNAC01000316.1:764671-912139 GCA_002007465.1 Ailurus styani | reverse complement strand
CGACCCACAGCGCCTGCGCGGCCGCGGGCCCCACCAACCCACAGCGCCTGCGCGGCAGCCTCCCCCACCCGGGGCGTCGCAGGGCACCGTGCCGTCACCTGTACACTGCGGGCAGCAGGAATCCTGGGTGCGTGAGGGGTTCTGGCAGAGCAGCGGCGGGCACACCTCCGTCTCGCACAGCACCCTCCCGCTGTGGCAGGTGCACTGTGTACAGGAGTCGATGTTCCACGTTTCTCCTTCCACAAAGTACTCTCCTCCAGGGGCGTGGCAGATGGAGGGGGTGCTGAGCTCTGGCTTTTGCACCACGAAGTCATCTGGGAAATGACAGAGGATGCAAACACAAGAAATTATTCAACTGCAGTCTCACCAACTCTTGAAGAACCTGGTGTTGTCTGCTCGAAGGGACAGAGAAGAAGTGGCCGTAGAGGAGCTCCTCTACGCTTATCAAGACAACAGTGAGGAAACAGTCCGTGCACAGAAACAGAAGGCAACAGCAGAAGAGCTGGTTTCAAGAAGGGAGGTTCAAGTGGTTCCAGTCTGTCAACAGCAGTGACAGAATTCAATAAGGGAATTCAATTACCTCGAGAGGACTCTTCCTGCCGAGAAGAGAACAGGGCCTCTTAGGGCGGCTCTGAATGTATGGAAGTGTCTAGAATAACAATCTCCCACTTACTGAATGCTTACTGTGGTCCAATTTCTATGCTAAGTGCTCTATTTATTCCTTACACCGACCTTGTGAGGTAGGTGCTAGGATCCTGTTTTACATATGAGGAACAGAGGTCCGTATTAAGGGCAGACAAGGACTCTGAACCCAAGACTATGTTCGTTTGGAGCATGCCTATGCCTCCAGATTAAACACAACTTCCAACTGATCTGTACCCCATCCACTTCATTACCTCTAAGATCCCGAGGACGGTGACACTTGGAAATACAACCTGCTGTTCAGAGGGCCACACCCCAACTGAGTTCAGCTACCAGCAAACTGAGCAGGAATGCTCTTTCAGAATCAACAGTCTGGAAACCCTCACCTGAGACTAAACATCTGCTTGGCAGTGTCATCGTCAGGAGAGGTCAATGCCCAGAGACCCATGATAACTATGATTTGCTTCCCCAGAGGGGAGGCGATTTTGGTGTCTTGGTGAGATGATAATGACAGAGAGGGAACTGAATGTTTAGCATGTCTGCAGAGGTGCTGGGAGTTGCCCTCAGGCTGTGCAGGGGAAACAAGCAGTAAGAGGACATTAAGCATATTCGGGTGATCCAAATACAACAAGCATTTCAAGAAGCATTGACAGTGGTGAACCCTTTCAAGAAGCAGTCTGGAGACACTGTGGCCAGCTTGGAGCTCATTGGAAATGGCCCCAGGACAGCTACCCTGTCTGTGCAGCAATGCTCAGACCTGGAATCTCTGAGCAGCTCCCCTGCAGTGACGTTCAAAGTGGTGGTCAGCACGAGAGTCAAGCACTCAGATGAGATGCAGTGGTGTGGGCTCATTTCCAGCTCAGAAGGGAACTGTGCCTATAGCTTTGTCTCAAGGGAACGCGTAGAGACTGGAACTTTGAGTGGACACATTACAGGGAATGGACAATAGCCAGGGCTCATGTGCATAAGCCACGAGCAAACTCTGCAGTTCTGAGCAAAGGGGAGAGGAAGGAAATCAGAATGAAAGTGAGCTGGGACAAGATGGTTTACAGAGAAGACAAAAACTGTTCGAAAAAGCAGCAATGAACTAATGTTGGAAAAGGCTCCCTTACTGCTACTGCCTTTTCCTTTCCCAAGGAACTGCGAGAGGCACCCTCACTACCGCCCTTCTACACGCTGATGTGGAGGGAAGCGTCAGAAGAAAGTGATGCGTGTTTGCAGGAGTCTTCTCTCACTCGCCTCTCTGCCGTACCCTATGCCTCATGGCAAACACACGAGCGGCAGGAGACACAGAGATGAGAGACAAACGGTGAGAGAGAGAAAACACCTGAGAAACAGTATCTTTTGGTGAATCTTCTATTAGGAGAGTTTAGGAGCTTCTCACCTATCCCAGAAAGGAAAACGGCTGATCCTTGAATGGAAGAGAGGAGAAAATATTTAAAGTAGGAATCCCTGAATGCGGCAGCTCTGGGGTCTCTCAGGAGAAGAATGTAAGAATATATGTGGATCATGGTTATCTACATGTCCATTTATGTGTGTGTGTCTGTGAGTTTGTTTATACATGTATATCTAGATATTCAACACCTGAAATAATACTTCAGTAATCCTGTGTGTGTGTTTATATGAGAACTTTCCCTTTCTCTATAACAGAGAAAACTCATTTTGGTTCCACTGACTTCCAGTTCTTTTTTTTTTTTTTTTTAAAGATTTTATTTATTTATTTCACAGAGGGAGAGAGATCACAAGGAGGCAGAGAGGCAGGCAGAGAGAGAGGGGGAAGCAGGCTCCCCGCTGAGCAGGGAGCCCGATGCGGGCTTCGATCCCAGGACCCTGAGATCATGACCTGAGCCGAAAGCAGAGGCTTTAACCCACTGAGCCACCCAGGCGCCCTGACTTCCAGTTCTTAAGTGCATCGTCTGTTCTTAGTAATGTCTCCGCATTTGAACCAGTCTGGTTGAGACTTCTTCACTGAGTACAAGTTTAGCAAAGACCCACGTGTGGTCCACACTCCTTACACTCATGCCTAAAATTAAAGCATGGGGTCTTCATTGGGACAAATGATTTTTCCTTCCCCAGAGTCAACACAGAGTTGTTTCATTAAACTGCTCATTTATCTTCTGTGTCATTGGACATTAGTGGTTTTTCATATTTAACTAACTTTCAGTATGGGACACAAAGGACCGAACTATGGGGAAAACAAAACAAACATGATAATCTGGTCCTCTCCAGGGGTATGGGGGCTACCTGTCACTTTGATATCTGTTACTGAGGGGCACACAAGCTCAGAGCTAACAGGACGTCAAGTGTCCCTCTCCTCACCCTGACCATGTCAGGCAAGGCCACCTCCCCCCTCACACCAGGCCTGCCTTATTGGAGAAAGGCAGGTCTCAGGTTCCTGACGGAACCCACTGCGTACGTGGATCGGTCGACAGGGAGATGTGGGGCAGGACTGACCAGAGAAGTAATAAGGGCTCTGAAATCTGACAGCACATCCATTCCAACTTTAGAAGAGACATGATGGAAGAATCGGGAGACTTCACTTCTCCCTGGTCTTCGGACATACGGTTTTACTTTGGGTAGGAGAGCTAGTATTCTGTTTTTCAAATGAAAAACTGCCTAAGCGCATTTCCCCCTAACTCAAGTGGCTTGCAGAGAGAAGAAATAATAAATTTAAGAATATGTTGAGCTCTTTGGATGAAAGGCACTCAATGAGATATTATGGTAATAATTACTGTTATTGACAATCCTAGTTCAGACCCCCATGAGTTATATAACCCGGTCTGTTCTTCTACCAACATCTCTTGATTACCATCATTAGGATTTTAAATGTTTGGGATGTGTGGTCACTCTAAATGTCTCCATTTGGCAAGAGTACCACATAGCCATTAATTTAAAAAGGGGCAACAGCCACAGACTTTGATAATTCTCTCCCTCTCAAATATTCCTTTATAAATAATAAGCTTTTATGGAATAAAGTTAGCATCGATCCCTTCCAATTAACTAAAACACTCAGCCTTAATACACTGTCAAATGGAGAGCTGGAGTTTAAGTACATTAGGTCCGCAAACCTTTACAAAAATACAGTTCGAAGACCAATATCATTGAGTAAACCATCAAAAAACGAGGAGAGTCATTTTAGGATTTGAGCATTTTCTCTGGTCTCTGGCAAATCATTGATAGCACCTGGCTGATTTTGTGGCCGTTGCTGACAAAAGCCACGGAGAGCTGCAATGTGCTCCAGGGGTCGTCCCCTGCGTGTCCCCCAGAGTCAGAGATGTGATGAGGCCCTGCAAGGCAGAAGTCATTTGCTTAGGGAGCGCACAAGATGGCAGCCAGCTTTTACCTGAACATGACGGGCAGCACTGTCCCGGATGAATGGTGGGGTTGCCACAGGCAGGCACCGGGCAGGTGATCAGAGCACACATTTCCCGTCCATTGTGACAGTAGCACTCCCGGCACCCATCATGCCAGCTTTCCTCATTTTTATGATGATGGCCATCCATGGACAGACATGTGCCTGACAGGACAGGTGGCCCGGCTGAAGCAGGGACCTCTGGACAGACAGAAGGCAGCCTGGTAAAGAAGCAGCTACTGCACAGGAGAAACAGCCTGTAGTGTCCTCACAGGTAATGCGACCCCGCCACCGAAAATCACGGGTACAAAGGACAGTTCATGACACGGGAAAGGCTCATGAAAAGGATTTAAGTTAACAGGCTCTCACTTTTGAAAAAAGAAAAATAGGAAAAAACCCTGCAAATATGTTTCTTTCCTACTGAGGGGATTACAGTTGATTTTTACCGCTTTCCCTCTACTTCCTCATATTTTATACAGTAAACAAGCATGGATTTCACAGAAAATGGTACACATATGTTTAATACACACAAAATAATCACTCTAGTAGTCACCCAATGGGGAAATCTTGGGCCTCTCGAAACTAACAGATTTTTGTTCAGTGCAACAATTGAAGCAGTGACTAGATTTTTGTTTCCTCTGACCCCTTAAAAACACTAAGGGTGAAAACTGCCTAACTTTGAAAAAAACACATGACAAACTTGAGGGACCTTTTACTCCTGAATCTGTGGATGGTGCCGACAACTCAAGCATGCTGGGGTGGGTGGCCAGGCTGGAGCGGGGTGAGGGCAGAAATGGCAGTCAGGGTACAGGCTTGCATGGCTTCAGGGGAGTCTGCGGGGAAGTCCCAGACAAAATGCATGCCCAGGATTCGTGTGTATGTAGAGATGGAGGTTGGTGTGTGCTGATTCAAAAGTTTAAGTTCTCATGGAAAACTGTGGTAGCAGAAAACAGATAACCAGGCTGCTTGGCCACGCCCACCCTCACGGGCTCTGGAAAGGGCTCTCTGCAGCATCAACTGTTTCAAGCCACTGCCGGACAAAAGGAGACTCTACAGAGGGTCAAGGTAAAGGTGCTCTAGGCTAACGTTCCTAAGGCGGGTAAAACTGAAGAGTTAAGTCATTTGCTCCATCAAATGGGCTTGTCTGTTATATGCTTGCTTTAAATTCTACTCTGAGCTCTTATTCCAATGAGATGGAAAGAAAAGGGATGGACCCACAGAGAGTGACATTTGTGTCTGAGTAGACAACTGTCCCTGAAACGGTTTCATTTACATGATGTCCTCCTGTTTTCTGTATCTGAGCCCTGGCTGCTCTGAGGGGGGAAGAGGGGTCATGGGTTTGCACTTACCTCTGCACTTGCAGAGAAGGCAGCCGTGACTGTCCTGCTGGAAACCCAGGGGGCAGATTTTACTGCATGGGAGTTCCGGGCATTTCTTGCAGCGACAGATGTCACAGCCGTGCTTATTCTTCCTGGGTAATTAAAATGTTGTCAGAAGTCAGAAAATCCAAAAGTTTCAAATGATGTCCAAGCACTCAGACCAAGGATCATGGAAGGGATACTACTATTAAGCAGAATAACTTGACTTACGCTCTCAAAAACTTGCGGAGTGATGTGAAATTAGCTCTCCGTGGCCAAGGTTCTGAATTACCCAAGGACTAATGTGCTTCTGGGATATGACTGTCAGGACCCCAATGACATGACTGTTGTTTTAATCAGGACCACGAATGGGGTGGTGAAGCAAGTATTGTTGGTCAACGCTGGACACCAGCACTGGGGCAAAAGTCCGCCTTCTGTCAGGGTAAGCCTTCCTCACATGACCACAATCTTTGAGAAATTTCAGATACTAGTAGAAACTTTTCTTTTTTTTAAGATTTAAAAAATGTATTTGAGAAAGGAAGAGAGCGAGCACAAGCAGGGGAAGTGCAGAGGGACAAGCAGACTCCCTGCTGATGCGGGGCTCCGTCCCAGGACCCCGAGACCATGTCCGGAGCTGAAATCAGATACTCGACCAACTGAGGCGCCCACGCGCCCCACCAGTAGTAGTACTAATGTGCGCTTTACTGACCTAAGAGCAGACAGAGGGAGAACCTGAGACTCCACAGAACTGGGAGTGCCAGACCAAGAGTGATAAAGAATAAAAGCTTTGAGAAGCCCTGTAGTCAAGGTCCACTCACGCTGTCACTAGCTAGGAAAGAATATCAACTGAACAATGCTCCACACACAGAGGATAAAGCAGCATGTGGGATAAAAGGAAAAGGCTGCACTTTAATCGACTAGAGTGCCTAAATTCTGTGATCGTGAAGATGATGTTAAATAAATAAATACACGTTTATAAAATACATCATAATAGTTTAAGTGAAGATTTTTTTGGAAAAAAAAATTCTTAACCAACATTCCTTCTTTTCTCTAAAAGGAGAATGTCACTGTCTGTTACAGAGGTGCTCACTCTGTGTCCCGTCCACCGGCTGCTGGACCAAGTCTTCTCCTAGGCTCCACATCTCCTCTGCAGGCTTTGCCCTAGTTGGCTTACTGGGCCTCAGACATGAAGGACTTACTCTATTTACTCTCAGGTTTCATCCCAAGTAGCCCTAAGTGGCAACAGTGGTGTTCAACTAAAAGACAAACACAGAAAAAAATCCCTGTTCTTTTTCATGTTGGATACATTAAGGGACTCTGAGAGGAGACAGCTCTATGGGAAACCCTTGGTATACCACTGCCCAAGTGACAATTAAACCACAATCTGCTAGATGAAATGAGAACTGAGTGCTGGGGTCTACATATTTATGTCAACATGACAAGAAGAGTGAATTAAATGAATTATTCATACTCATGCCAGATATGTCATTTTTAAGCTCCATCAAAGGCTTTACCTGATTTGTTTGCTCATTCCTTTAGATACCCATCCACCTGTCCACCCACCCCTTCTGTGAGCCCTTGCTGCACACAGAGAGAACAGTCCACTCAGCAGGTATGGGTAAGGGGCACGGAAGGCTGCCTTTGTCCCAACACTCCCATATGGTGTCTGGCCAACATGTCTCCTTCAGACGCTGTCCTTGAAACACATGTTCTAGCTGATGAAGTCCTCATTTGTCTATGGTGGTCTACCTGGTCCTCCCCGAACGTGCTCACTGACAGGAACATGACATGGACTCCACAGTCCTCTAAGGGATTTCTCTCCAAGGTGAAGGCTGGACTTGAACCTTGATTCTGAGCTGTCATAATACTACAGCAGGTGGTTATAGTGACTAGTATGATAATAATACTTTATTGTACATCAGGAGTGAAGCTAAGAAATAATTATATTTTGACTGGCATCATAGTCATATTTTAGGATTAAGAACAATGATGGTTTATTAATTTGGGGACGTTTTAAGGATAGTGAGCATTCTCAATTTATCCCAAAATTAGAATTAAGATTCCCCTATCCCTGTTAAACTAGAATTCCTAAGAGGAACCATAAAAATGGTAACTTTAAGATGGCAGGCAAGAGACGATGAATCTATGTCCTTTATAATTGCTAGCACTACACAAATATATTAAAAATTGGAAAGGCAGATGGGGTGCGTAGGTGGCTCCATCGGTTAAGTGGCTGACTCTTGATTTTGGCTCAGGTCATAATCTCAGGATTGTAAGACGGAGCCCCATGTCAGGCTCTGCATTCAGCGGGGAGTCCGCTTGAGGATTCTCCCTCTCCCTCTGCCCCGCTCCCCTGCCTGTGCACGTGTGCGTGTGCCTTTCTCTCTCTTGGTGTCTAAAATAAATAAATAAATCTTTAAGGAAAAAAATGATAAAGCAAGATTATGAAAGGTAATTTTTTAGGGAACCATCTTAATGCAAAGGCAGAAACAGGTGCTAATACAGACACTAAACAAATGTGAAGTGCCTTTTTCCCCTGGAATAATCTAGATTTTCATGGGGTTTGGCTCAACACAGAATTTTTGAAAATATAAGTCATGGTTCTTATCTCTAAGGAAATTCATAAAAGGTACTGCTACACGAAAAAAAGATATTATAAACTACACACCAGCACCAAGATAAGATAGGGAGGCGTGGCAGGTAAATATGCTCCACATGGCCAATGAGTGGCTGTCCATGTATCTTAAAGTATACATTACTAAATAAATTATCACCAAACAGTCACTGGGACGGTTATGAAAAGTTGGGGCACGTACAATACTAGGATCTCATGACAATTCCACTATCCCCGGCCCTGTCCAAAGGCCCTTGCCATGACGAAGCCTCACAGAAGAGGCCCAAAGGACAGTGGCAGAACGAGGCTTGGGCCCACCTTCATCAAAGAATTAAGAGTAAAACCCTCCTCTTGCTGCTCTCTGACTCACTTAACAAGGCAAGCACAGGTATTCTGGAATCCATGCCTCATTGATCCAGTCACACACACACGAGACGGTTAACAAAAATAAGTACGGGTGTTTCATTAAGTTACAGATAACTAATAAGAGATCGCCTGAATTAAGAAATACTTACAGGTATCCAAACGGACAATACTTGTCACAGATGATGGGTCTGCACTTCTTGGGCCGTGGGCGGCACTGACAGATCTCACAGTTGTGGGCATCAGTCAGGAAACCAAAGGGGCAGTCCAAAGTACAGCCTCGCTTGAGGGCCGAGCACAGCAGCTCCCCTGTGAAGAGGCAGAAGGTGTGAGGTGCTGATGAACACATGGACACTTCCAGACTGGCCCCGAATCTTCTGGTCCTCTTCCACAGACGTGAATACTATACTGTACTCTACTAGAGCATTAGGAATGGCTAAAAATTATAGAGCCGCCATCCCGTGGTTATCCCAACATGACTCCACGTCTTGGTGCTGTCCAGAATCTAGAAAATAACGCCCAGAAAAACAGATCTGAAGTGTATCCCAAACTGGTGCTAAAGAGCAGGCTGGTAATCACTATTGGAGGTGTGCATGAAACGGAGTGCTGTTTTTTTCATGAAATTTGTTCTTATGAGTTCGTCAAACTACTGATTACCATTTACTGTTAAAATGTGAGAATTAGACACTTACACCCTAACTTCATTATGTTTGTGCTCCTACTAAATGCTGATGATAACACACATTCTTCAATGTTCACACAAAGTTTTCTCTTAGGAGCTTTAGATAGGACCCTGTAATACTACATACTATAAGCAGCCTAAAGGATTTCTTACCCTTTCTTTAAAAAGAAATAATTCTAACGAAATGATATGAAGTGAAATAGTCAGTGTTTCATTTAGATATTTTTTCCAACTACTGACAAATACCCACCTCTTTGGATAAGCCTAATTGACTAAAAAGTGTTATGTGCCAAAAATGTCTACATTAAAGTTTATCCACAGTCTGAAATGTTCAAACTCTCCTCTCAGCAGAATGTGGAATGATGTTTAGCTGTCCTCTGTTAGTGAGCAATAACATTATTTTAGAATTTAAGCAAAGGGGATGAAGGGAAGAAGCTAGGGTGGCAGGCAAAAGGAACTACTAGAGAGATCAGCTTTGTAAACGCTTCTAGAAAGATTTCAAAAGGTGTGAGGTAGGACATTGCAGGGTAATGTAGGGAATACGTTCAGGTAAGAAAAGCACGTGTGATGCTGAAGCAACTCGAGGCCTGTATGGATTGAAAGCAGAGTCTGAAAGTCAATCAAATGTAACGAGGTTGACATAGCGACGGCAAGAGTGCAGCTGTTTGATTACTGCTCTGCACAGGCCGGCAAGGTGGGAAGCAGAGACTATTTTTGTCGGAATAACAAATGAATCTGTATTTTATTTGGACACCCTTAAAGCATATATACTGTAAATAATGCATATGTTACTAAGAAAAACAGAACACACGTGTTCCTTCCACACGCAAACCTTATCGTCTAAAATGAAACCTTGAACTACAATTAATAGGTGAGATAGGTTCAGGTTTTACATAAATATTTTAAGAGAGCATCTTCTTGTGAATCTTAGCTGGCAATACACGAACATTTAATTTGCTTTCTTTTAGAGAGGAAAATGTGATTTATGGTATAATTTTCTACTTTGTCCTGATCATAAACCTTTCATTACACATATTTAATATAACCCTGTGGGTCTGTATCACACTGCGAAGCAACTGATTACTAATTTGCATCCTTAAAAGCGAAATTCTAAATGGCTCATTTAAAAATTTGTAATTATAGGACTTGAAAGGTCATCAGTTTTCCTTTCTTTCCATCATTAAGGGATGATGAAGGAGGGAGAAGACATTCACAGCCACCTTTCTTCCTCTGACACTGAATTCGAAGTTGTGAACCTACTTCTCTATTCCATGAAATTTTTTTTTTTTTAAGATTTTATTTATTTATTTGACACAGAGAGAGAGATTACAAGTAGGCAGAGAGGCAGGCAGAGAGAGAGGAGGAAGCAGGCTCCCTGCCGAGCAGAGAGCCCGATATGGGCCTCGATCCCAGGACCCTGAGATCATGACCTGAGCCGAAAGCAGAGGCTTTAACCCACTGAGCCACCCAGGCGCCCTATTCCATGAATTTTTAAGTTGCAACACTGAATCGGGCCTGTCTCCGTTCTCTTCCCTATCAGAAGGGGGCTCTGGGGTAGGGCCTTATCTTCCTTCTTTATACAGCCTAGGTGCCATCCCGGTGTTTAGCATGGAGTGAACGTTCAGTAAACACTTGCTAAATGAATGAATCGATCGATGTTCTTGCTATTTACTCCTCCATTCTCATCAAGGCTGCCGTAGTAAGAGGAAAATAACAAGATGGAAAAACTTACTCTGCTAGTACTTAAAATCTTTGAAAATACGTGCACTTACTAAACATCTCAAAATACCATCTTCTAGCTCGGAAAGAGAGAATATTAAAGACTCTAAGGTGGACCTAGATCCATGTATCAATTATGGACTTTTCTCACTATAAATGTATCATTGAAACAAAGCTTAACATGGGCCAGCAGAAACACCTTATTTATTAGGTGGACGGGGTTTTATAAGTTTGTCTGAAAAGCTTTAGCACATCACTTGAGACAGCATGAAAGAAAGAACGGTGACCTCACGTTCATAATTTTTCAGCATTATGACTTTACTGCGATCTAAAAATGCTTCCTAATCTATAGGGGAGAATTACCGTTGAAAAGAAAGTGATAAATAACGGCAAAGTACAGAGGCTGACTGTCAAAGTCGGTTGACAACAGCTATGCAGTCAACTCTGTTTACTCTGGAGAAAAAGTGCTGTTTGCTCCTGGGGCCAAATATGACACAACTGTATCCGTCCTTCAGGCTAAGTGAGTACCGCGCAACGGCATTTGGAAGCCAGCGCGACCGTGTCCCTTCTCTGCTGCACACTCGTGCACACTGGCAAGCCCCACTAATCTGTCAGTTAGAAACACCACAAAGGTCCTGAGACGACTAAATAAGGGAATGCAACACTACAAATGCTTGTCCCAGTCTTGACTCTGGGGTTTAGTTGTTGCTTCGGTTCTGAGTTAGAGTGAAATGGAAGCATGGAGCCGCCTCTCCATATGTGTTGCTGAACCTTCTTTAGATGCCAGAGTCGGATACACATTTCAGGAAAAGTAGGAAGGCTTCTTCTTCTGGCTACCATGAGTTTTCTATGCCTGCATCAGCTTCTAAATAGAAGCATTATTACTTCCTAGAATTACAGAATGTTAAAACTGGAAGAGAAGTTAAAAATAATCCAGTCAAATCCACTTGATTTAAAGTTGTAGAAAATAAGACGCCAAAAGATGATGGCATTTAATTCATACAGATGTCACTTGCTACATATAGTTCATATGGTAAGCTGAAGAACAGCGTGTCTATTTGGTTAAAAAGTAATGTTATTAATATCTTTTACCAACAAAGTATTAGGTTACTAGTAGCATACCTAAATGATTTTAGTTTTGACATTTGTAGCCCTTGTACTTAAACATCTTCTACCATATTTCTTTTCTTTATTCTAAACATGGGAAGATAAGTCAGGGATAATTTAAATTCTCTGTATGCCTCTGATGCATGACTTTGCTGAGCAATGTTATAAGAATATTATTTATTACAGGTTAAAGTAGCAAAGCTACAGTATGTTCACACAAAAGAAAAATTTGTCCTATACCTTACACATATTTTTTGAAGGAGCTTTTAACACTGGGTTTTGATTTCAATTTGAAAATGGCTGTGTATAATATGCCTGGGTTATACTGCAGTATCGTTACAGCCTCTTATTAGCCGAGGATAAAGTCCATGTTTATCTTTCTCGTATCCCTAACACGTGGCATATGGTAGGCAGTCAACAAATGCTCGATGAAAAAAGAATAAATGAACAAAGCAGTGAACAGGGGAGAAATATTTATTGGGCACTGGTTTGATTTTAAGCAATCCTGATGCCAGTGGTCTATATAAACAAGGTCTAATCCTAACAGAAGACTGAGCTATGGTTTAGGCCACAGCATGGGAAACGGGCTTTGGCTGGATGCAAACAAAATAATGTAGGGGAGAAATTCAGACAAATTCAGTATTTATCAAGCAGCTACAGTGGAAAAGAGAACATACTTATCCCATCTTTTAGTGCAAGGAACTTTCCTTTTTCTAAAACCAGGTGAAAGAGAATGAAAATATCTGACAGTTAAAATTAAAAGGTGAAAGGAAGCTGTTTGTGCGAGTGTCCTCAGCGGACAGGAAGAACCAGAGGCAGGTTTGTACCGGAACAGAGGGGAGCTGGGGGCTTTCTACGGCAGCCAGCCTGCGCTGACTCAGAAGTGGATGTGTTGGAAAACAGCTATCGTTTTCTGTAAACAGAGTAACAATTACATTTGTCGGCTAGTAAAGCTAGCTCTGCACTCACTGGTTGACTCAGTCCTCAGAATAACCCATTAGTTAGGTATTATTATTTGCCCTTTACAGAGAAGAACCCAGAGGCCCAGAGAAGTAAAGCGACTTGCCATGATCAGCTCAGTGTGATGCCAGAGCCTGGAAGGGGAGCGAGGGGCGTACAGTGACAGAGGTCTGACAACTAACGGTCAGGCAGTCTGGTTTACTGACTTCCCTCCTAACGTGTGGCTTCCAGAGGTGTCAGGGTCTCTAACGGCACGGGAGTGAGAGTGGACTGCTCTACGACCAGGCTTCTGTATGATACAGACAAATCGACAAAGGCCACTTGGTGTTTAGTTATGTTCCGGTGGCAGCAAGTGAGATGGTGGAAGACTAACCCAGGTCACGAATCTCAGTGTGATAAAATGGGTATGTGGTCAGAACGGCAAGACCACAGAAGAGGATCTTAAATAAGAATGATGTCCACTGGGGAGGGTTTGTGCTTTGGTGAATGCTGTGAAAGATGTAAGCCTGATGATTCACAGACCTGTACCCCTGGGGCAAAGAATAATAAAAAAAAAAAGAATGATGTCCAATGGTGTCCCCAATTCTCATGGCTCCTTGCTCATTCGCTCAACCAACGTCTGCTGAGTGCCCAGCATGGTCCTGGGAGATGGGTCAGTTCCTTCCCTCTTCTGGTGTGAGCATGTGCCTGGATTCTTCTACAGGACCAAAGCTTCCTTTTAATAGGACTGGTAAGTCACAGAATTTGACTTGAAATGGTGATATTTCATTAATGTATTGGTTATAGGAGGAGAGTCTGTGTTATATTCATGGTTATGGCATGAACACATAGTACAGTACCTAGAACTCGGCAGGTGCCCTATTATGTGAGGCAAAAGTAGAAAGGAGGAAGAAGGGAAGGACGAAAGAAAGACCAGAGACCTATCTCCCACATAAATAAAACTTGCACATAATGAATAGTCAAAAAGATTTATATTAAAAAAAAAATGACACAGAATGCAATGGTCTCCCATACCTATCTCTTCTGATGTGGTAATGAACTGGAGGTGCTCAGCAGTCAGTATGCACACACATTCCTGTTACAAAGCCAGAAGGCAACACTACCGCAAAGACAGGCAGAGCAGAATTTTCCTAATAGCCTCACTCTGCAAAAAGCCAGTGATCCATTTTTGACTCGCTTCAATGACAACTGGAGGAAAATTGTTTCTTTGGACTTAACTACAAAGGGCTCTTTGTGAAGTGCCAGGGGTTTTTTATAAGCAAAATCATGTGGCGAAAAAGTTCCTACCAGCGAAGCCCAGGTGAAGGCGGTAGGCGGGGAGATCAGGCACGATGAAATCTGTATTTTTAGACTTCAAAAAGTTCAGAAAAAAATTCAGGGATGCTCCCATGATCAGAGAGGTGTGTAGCTCAAGAGAGTTGAGAAGTATTAAAATATGAGCTCTTCACAATACAAAACCAATTATCTTGGTATCAAAAAACAAAAACAAAAACAAAAAAAACCAACCCGAATTTGGCCAGTTAAACAAACACAAGTGGATTCCAAGGCAGCTCCCTAATGAATTCAGTTTTCCAAACAGGACAGCCCTGATGTGTGGAGGCTTCTAGGACATTTAAAGACGGTAACCACCAGGGTCCCAACAACAGTTCTGGAAACTCTGTTTTAGCACCAACTCCAGGAGGCAGGCAGAGTGATGGGGACATGTAATTGAAAAAAAAAAAAAACTGAATTACCAAACTCCTATTTTGTGTCTGTCTTCTTCATCAGAAATATTCTTATAAAAGAAAGTGTTGGACACTTAAGGTTAAGAGGACATAAAGCCCAAGAACACTGATAAATCGGAAAGTAAGCATCTATCTATATTAAGTAATTCCAAGCCTCGGAGCCCAAGATAATTATTCCCAGAGGCTCATGGAAAACCTGCTTCTTATAGAAGCATTGTCTATGTTTGAGAGATCAGAAGGAATGGAAAGAGATTTCAGAAAACTCAAGGAGGCCACCAAATGTTAATTCAAAAGGGACAAAGGATTCCAAAACTACAGAAACCAAACTTGACATTCACAACTGAAAATTCTTCGGAAAGAATTGTTAAACATGTGATTTGTGACATTTAGCAAGGAAAGCAATGACTACCAGTAACCAGTGTAAGTTCATGAAGAGTAAGCCATGCCCCACTAACTTCATTTTATGTTTAAAATAGGGTTTGCAGTCAAAGAGTGCTGCAAATAAAGTGTGTTTTGATTTGAGATAAGATACCGCGGGAGTGTTTCCAGACTTCCCCGTGGAGACGGAGCTGACCTGTCAGCTGAGGGAGGGAGGATTATGGTTCATTCTGCAGGAAGGTCTTCCGTGCCATAGGGATCTGTCCTTGGTTCTGTACAACTTATTTTTGCTCAGTAGTTTAGGTGAGGATGTGCAAGTTATGCTTATCACATTATCAAGATTCAAAAACGTTCCAAATAGCTGGAAAATGGTTTAAAATTCTCAGGACAGTTTCTTGTTTAATGTGGTCCTGTATTTGCATCTTAAAAAAAAAAACCTAAATATTCAAATACAGAATGAATGAAGAACCACCTATCAGCAGCTGATGTAAAAACCTAGAGGTTCTAGCTACTTGTAAACTCAGGATTGCCTAATAATGTGTAATTCAAAGCGCTAATGCGAACTTAGGCCACGCAATACCACTGCACCGATCAGACCAAATTCTGAAGTATTCTGTTTGTGTCTGGGCCACACGCTGACATAAAGACAGTGACATTTTGTAAGTATGTCAAAGATGAGAAGGACCAAGACAGTTCTAAAAACTATGTCACGTGTGGAATGGCTGAGAAGATTGTAGATGTTTATTCTAGTAGAAGACTCGGGGGGATTCAAGATCATTTTAAACATGAAGGGCAATTTACTTCCCGCGCCGCCTCCCCTCCACCCCGAGCAATAGAATATATTCTGTCTAAAGTTTCAGAGGGCACGGCCTGGAGACATGATTGGAATTTACATGGAAGAGAGCTGGGATCAACAGTGTGAGGCACATTCTAAGAATTACCGGCTGCCACATGTGGTATGTGACAGCCTCTGTGCCGGTGACCGCCTTGTCATTGGATGACCCCAGCAATGGTGTCAGAGAGAGAGCTGACTGGGTGGTTGGAAAGACGTGTCCTCCAAAGCCCAGCGGGCTGCCCCCGTGATCTGCTGGACAGCAGGGAGTATCTGAATACAAGGAAGAATAAAGGAGCACCTCTTTCCCCCCAAATGACTGCGTATTTGTGTGTGTTTAGTACAAATTTTCTTTTCTTCTTTCAGGTTGCTAAGGGAATGTCATCGATATGAATGAAAAAGATATTCAATCACATAATATGCGTTGACAGTACTCTATTAGGCCCAGAAAAAAAGTGCAATCTTCTGTATACTTACTGTTTTTGCACTGACAGGTTCGACAACCATTGTGATCAAGTTTGAAACCATAAACGCAATCCTTCTCTGTCAGTGTACAGTTTGATAACTCCCCACATGCAGGTGGATCAATTGTGATGTAGGTTGGTTCTAATAATAAAAAGAGAAAAAAAATCAATGAAACATATGATTACCTCTTAGACGCTATTCATTCTTTGAAATCCCACACTACAGTAAGTTGCAAAAAAAAAAATCAATAATTTTTCATCAAACCCTAAACTTTTATACTTTCCTAATGTTTTTAACCCCTGAAACAACAAGATTTTTAAAAATCCAAAAACTCTTTTTCTTTACATTTGAGCAATTTATGTATTTCTCGGTACCCTCCCATAGCACTTCCCTGATGGTTACCACTGTAGAAAGCAGACAGGAGAGATTAAATCAACAGCATGTAAATTGTTAACTATTCTTCTATTTCTTCTTGATGTTTTCTGCATTTATTCTCTGTAAAAATCAGGACATAGCTTCCATCTGTCAATTCTCTCTCCATTTTGCAACTCTTCTGAAATCTGGATTTCCTATCTTTTATGTGACATTCCTTCAATTATTACAGATAATATGATGGATGATTAGCGACTAGGAGCTTATCCTCAGGGCTCAGGGCTTATGGGAGTGGCAGAGTCAGACACAACCAATCAGCAGGAAGAGTGAGCGGCCATTCTGGGGAGAAAAGCCCAGAAGACACCAATGCCAAAGGTGATGCTTTACCTTCCCTGCCATGATAATAATGAAGATTTGTCCCGGGCAATGAAAGTAATTACACACTTCTGTAAAGGGCATTATGGGCCCATATGTTTGTAATGCTCTTTACAAACGCCGTCAAGCTTCATCCCACGCCAAGGAGATAAGTGCTCTCATTTTCCCCATTTTACAGATGAGGAAATCTAGGATTGCTCACTTGTCCCAGATCACAAAGTTAGTACGTGATGGACCCAAGACTCAAACCCAGGCATTCCAGCTCCAGGGTCACAATCTTGGTTTCCATGCAGTACAAAGCCCATTGTAATGATCCTTGCTTTGCAGCTCAGATAGGCGACAACTTATGTAAGATTGTGGTCACGGTGTCATCAAAAGGAACAGGGCCACCGACACATTTATGTAGTTCTTTTGAACCAAAAGACACTATGAACTTCTTCAGAGTAAGCTGCTTCTCACAATATCTTTGTGAAGAGCTAAGTACGGAATGTCTCTACCTATGTTTCCACAAATGGAAAATATGAGGTGCAGAGAGGGTGACTGGCTTATCTAAGTTTACATAGCAACCCAGTAGCAGGCTGGGAATAGAACAGAACAGAGGTTCCTGACCTCCTGTCCAACACTCTATCCATTAGTTCACACTGTCTTCTCCAGTTTCGTTTCCCGTTACCATGGAAGAGAGACTAAAATAAGTGTTTTAGCTGCCACTGCTAAGATCAAGAGTTCTAAATTTTTATCCATCTGTTAAAAGAGGCCAATGATTCAGCTCTTCACAGGTAGCGGGCAACTATGACTTCCTCAAGAGATGCTCTGATCAGCATTCTCTCTGCAAAAATACGTATGAAGAGGGGATAGCACATTCTCTATTTTTATTGCAACACAGTGTGAAGAACATCTCTCTGAAATTTTGATGTGAACTTTCCACTGCTGTAAAATTTCTAATTTCCTTCAATCACTCAAGTATCCTTTCTGACAGGTAACTGTAAACATCAAAAAGTCGTCTAAGTTTAGGCAAGTTTTAAGATGCCGTGAATTAAACACAGCTGTGCTGCTTTCTGATATTCTTTTAAAATTTACTGTCAACGTCCTCGGTTTTCGAACCCATATGGTTTTTCTTTTGTTATTAGTCACCCAAAATACTGATTCTATTTCAGCCTTCAGCCACAAGACAGCCGATGTTTTGTCAACATTAGTCTGACCACAAATGTCACACAGAACAGAGGACCTGTATCATCTTTAAGTAACTACATTCTAGATTATTCCAGAGAGAAAGGAGTTAGGTCTATGTGCTAGAGTTCTGAGGGCAAAGATCGGGGCTGGGATGTATTAATTATATTAATTATATTATATTAAAGCTGGTGGTTTAGGGAATGGCTTATGGGTGAAGAAGTGTTTTGAACATGTCGACATGGACCAAAACCTTGTACTCTTAGCTGACATTTAAGTTCATGAATGACTTTTGCCTTCAGAAACTGTATTATGGAAAAACATATTTGGGCAGATTACACTGATCCTAGAAATGCATAATAATCCTAAGGTAATGTATAATTTTCTTCTGGTGAATTTTAGGGATTTGTTAAGAGGATAATGCTGCAAATGCTATTTTTGATACTTATTTTGTTTAACGCATGAAATCAGAACTGTGACCTGGGGCTAGAAAGTCAAAAGAAAAAGAAATGGGTGGCTTGAGGATCAGAACCACGACACCGACTTGAATGGTCCCACACCCTATCCATACAACTTCATCAGCTAGGCAGACAGCCACAGGCATCCATCAAGCACGCATTTCTCCAGGAAATGCTGAACCTGTTCTCCCACAACATTCAGGATGATAACTTTTGTTCAGTTTAACAAATGAAAAGAAAACAGAGAGAAGGGCTGTTTATTAGGTGCTGGTAAATATTTCAGATAAAACAAGTCTGACTGGATGTCTTCCAAGTCTCAGATGATGTAGAAGGCAAGAACAAAAACTTATTTTGTACCTTTAAAATTATGTTTCCCCTTCATTTATGATACATTAGATGGAAGAAATTGGAAGTGTATACATTTCAAATTATGTCCCCCTCAATATTTAATATTAAAACACAGAAAAACTCAACAAAACCATTTACTCACGAAAATTGTCAATTACTCTAGAACTATTCAATTTCCCCTCAATAGGTTGGCTGAACACAACAACTTTCATTGTGATATATTCAATATAGTATTTTAACACTTGTCCTCTTGTTTTATGACATTTAACAAGTAAGTATTGTTTTTCTTTATGGGTACGAACTGGAACGAATTTTAAAAGCATTTGAGGGTGGTGGTGCACGATTTGGGGGCGGGGTACTTACTGCTGTTGTCTTAGGTCACTGGAGGAAATGCTGATCTGTAAGAGACACATTTGTAGACAACTAGCTGTCTAACACTTCATCTCAAGTCATGCATTACATTCTATTCCCTTCCATTGTTCTCTCAACATTGTAGTGCCCAGGGTCCTACCCTGTGAGGGCCTCTCTGTATTATAGTTAGATTTCCCTAAGAACAGCACGACAACAGGAATATGCAACTACAAATTATCTAGTAAAAAACCTGGTATTATCATAAAGAGATCTGAGAGTCTGCTCATAGTCCAGAACATTCACATGTAATCTCAGAAGTGGTCCTCTTACTAACATCACGGCAGTGTCTGGGGAAAGAAAGACCACTGCAATTCAATTTCTTCTTCCTAATAATGAACTGGAAAGTGAGAGATCCATTTGATACCATCCTGAATTGGAGCATTTAAAATCAATGTTACATTTAGGTCCTTACAGAGTAACAGCCAAAAGTTAGATTGTTTGCCAAATTTCTATCCCAGGAAGTTCTTGGGGTGGGAAGAGGTAATTTCAAAGAATCTAGAATCATGGTATCATAATGTGATTATTTCTAAGCCATACACATAAAGAAGCTCGAGGAAGTGTTGGTGACATGTGTGAAACTGAGTGAGCTCCTTGTTAGAGTACCCTGAACTGTGTCAGGGACTGCGACGAGCTCACACTTGGTTTGTGCAACGGTGTTCTGAACACGGAGAATATTCTGATGAGTCTTGGCCTGAACATCAGAAGATTCTCATGTAAATCCTGCATTTCTGTGCTCTTATGTTACAAGGGATACTGAGATGATAGGCTGGAAAGTACATGCCTTTCTAGAAGGGTGATGGTGATGCCCTGCCCTTGGCAGGTTCGGGGACTACCACTTGAACGGAGGTCCTGCTAAGACTTTTGGAGCCTCATGGTATATGGTGCCTGTTGCTTGGAGCAAAGAAAACTGTCCCCCTTCAAACTGGGCAGAGACGTGTTCGTGGGCCCCTTTCAAAGGAGAGAAATGGTCTCAGATCTCCTCATTTAGGAGAACGAGCAAATATTTGCACAAAGGTGGGTATCTGGCGAGGGGAAGTTCAGTGAGGTACTGCTTACAGGATCAGCCTGAAATTCCATCTCATCTTGTATTGAATCAGCTGAGGAATTAAAGAAATACCTTAATGTCCTCCAAGGGAAGAAGGCTTGAAACAGCAGGAATTCATTGTCTTTGGCTACAACTATTTCTAAAGGGAACCCTGGAACAGCTTCTTTGTGGAGAAGAATTCTAGAAATATTTTCTGAGCCTAGAAGCAATAAAGAACAAAAATCGGTGTTTGTTACGTCTATATCCAGTTTGCTTGCTGTTTTCTACCCCGGGTCTGCGTGGGGCTGCTGCGCTCCTCAGGCTGCTGTCTTCCTGAACGATTTGTAAAGACTCTCTGAGCACCTGACGCTGTCCAGAAGAGCTATTTTTACGAGAACCCTTGGGACTGGGTCGGGAGTGCAGATGCTCAGCCACTGATTCTCACCCTAAGCCTCAGAGAACAAAATGCTGGAAGGGGACCTATTATAACATGCAGTAACATGAACACATATTAACTTTTTATTTTACATTTATTTAAAATTTAGGGGTAACTATTTTTCATATCTTAGAAAGCCCAACAAAGCCCTTCCCAGTAAAAGTATTTCCAGGAAAACATTCATATTTTTCAGGATTTAGAGAGCCTCAGGAACTAAATTTCTGAAGAACACCACCGATTTTTTACATGGATGGTCAAGTATTTCCTAGGAGCAGCTGGATCTTCTCAATGGAGATGTTCAGACACTGTGGTCACAGTTAATTTGATCTGGAGTACAAAGTTAAAAAAAAAAATCACTATTTTAACTCCAAGGCCATAGCACTAGACCATAAAATAACATATATTTGATTATTCAGGAGATATAAATGTGTTAAGCAAATCTAAACTCTCTACTGTCTTGCTTTTTGTTATTTTATGGAAGATTCTCCAAAAAGAAAGGGAAGAAGTTGAAACTCAAATGTAACCTTTTAAGATGTTGATTTAAAGCTGTAATGCTAGTCTTACCATTTTATCAGATAGCTTAACACATGTGGGAAACAAAAGAACGAAAAAGAATGCATTTTGATCTTCAGTTATTTTAAAGTGTGTAATAATAATGTGAATTTGCTCCTGAAATAATTTATATAATCACCAGTTTTTACATGTCAAGCGGCTATAGCTTAAATGAACATGTTAACAGATGCTTTTAACTTGGTGTCCAATCTGTATCACTCCACTCAACTTCTGGTTTTGAAATAATGCATACAAAGTTTTTCTCATTACCTTGATTACTACGAGCTGTTTATCTCCTGCAAATAATACTAATTATCTCCATTGAGAAAGATGTGAAGCACTCTTCCTGATTAGCAACCCTGGCAAGGCTGAGAGCCAATCGGTAGCTCTTGAGTATGGGTGGGTGCTTCTGGAAAAGTACTTGTGGAGAACATCCAGAGACACCCCTCCTGGGTCTGTCTAAAGCACGGCCTCCGACAGGGGGATAATCAGCTCTAGTTCCAGACTTGGACCATCTCTAGGGGTGCTGCCTCACCCTGCTGCAACCTGGGTGTGCGGCTGGGCTGGGGGGCCGGGGGGCGGGCTGCGGGCAGCAGCTGCCTACCAGCACCCGAGCCCTCCAGCAGGCCTGTGCGTACGTGTGCGTGACTGCACACATACTCAGAGAAGTCTTTCTGGAAAAAACCCCATTATAGGCAAATTTCTAGGAAAGGTAGTTTTTTGGGGTTTTTTTTGGGGGGGCAGATACATTCTTACATCTCTTTCATAAGTTGAAAAAATTTCAAGTAGAAGTAACAAGATACATGAAGTTTACTCCTATCTGTCTCTGATTTACCCCTGCTCTTGGACTTTAATAACGGTTTGCATAATGTTACATGGCTCTTCTCTGTAAATTCACAAGCCTGCTTACTCGACTGTTGAGAGACAGAGACGAACAATTATGTTCTCTTTTCCGTCCTAATTCAAGCATTCGCTTCCATAAGATTCCTAAAAAATTTTATTTATTTATTTATTTGGGGGCTGGTCTTGGTGAAGCTAATGAGTGGGGAAAATTCCAAAGCTTCACTCACTTTCTGAGGCTAAATCTATCAGGTCTCCTATAGCCCAGCAGTTACTGTGCGCCTGGCCAGGACCATAAAACTGGAGATAAAGTTGGACAAGACAGAACTGAAGGAGATAGCTTATCTGCTTTACTGTGTCTTCATATGTCATTCTGTTACCACAGTGGCTTTTCAAATGTGACCATAACTAGACAGAAAACCATTCCAATAAATCACCAAAGTGTCAACATAATTTCAGCCTGGGAAGAGAAGTACTATAAAGATGAAATTTTCCCAAATGAAGCTAGAGGGGAAACTATTCATGTAGATGATGAGAAGAGAGAGACTGAGGACACAAAACTCCCCTAATCTGGAAGGTGGGGATTTCCATCGGGTATGGATGTGTATTTACAAAAGTCTCATGAAGTCATGGAAAAAAATCTACAGCTGGAGTTTTCAAATTCTTTTGGCCACTACACACTTACGGATCCTTTTTTCCTTTGTATATATTTCTCATAACAACACCTACATCCTTGTAATTTTTAAAGTACTTATCACAGAGCAGTTTCTTTATTTTAAGATGAATGGTGTGAAAATGTCCCCAAGATCTGTATTATTTTATGGTCAGATAGAGAAATGACCATATATTTACTTTAGACCTATTTATTAACTTTGTATGCTTTTTCCAAGGAACTTGGCTGCTGCAGATATTTTTCTTCCTTTATCAATCTCATATTTAATAGGAAAAGACAGTAGTAGGATTCTGAGGTTATTATTAAAAGACCACAAAAGACAAATTAAATTTTTTTATACAGAGGATATCTTTTTCCAAGAATTCAGCTTGAGAGATCTCGCAAAATGACTGAAGTCCAAGAATAATGTGGATCTTTGAAACTTGTCTTATTTTATTATTATATTATTTTTATTGTTCATTTTCCTAGAGGATGGATCTTGATAATCTTTAACCAGAAATAATGGGTCACATTTATAAATGTTTTTGTATATGTGTGTGTAGGCACACATTTTAATAGCTATCTTGAACTGGGGTGTGTCAGGTGGTCAGAATTTTGGTATCTCAGCCCAACCCTCTGGAAAATGGCTGAGGACCAGAGAGGAAAAGTCCCTGCATTAGAAACAATGGTTTATTCATGGTTTATAACCTTAGCACCAAGCCTAGTACTTGGCCCACAGTCATGCTAAATGAATGAATAAGAAGAACAAAGATGCCTGAGCACGGAAAGTCAGGGCACACTTTTTTGATGAAGAAGGGCTCCCATTCAGTATTGTCCTCAACAGGTTGAATCTCTAATTTCCCACCTTTTGGAGGACTGGACAGCAAGTCCCTTAGGATTCTCATTGCTGCAGCAGTCCCTTACACATAGGGGTACTCAGTAAATGAGCTTCTCTTGAGCAGCAAGCCAAATCAGAAGGCTGTTGTGAATCGGACTCTCTCGAAAATCCCCAAACCCAAGCAGTCTGTGAGAAACCCAGTGATGGTACTCAACTGCCTAAAGTAGGTGAGATTACCAGCTGTATCTTTGGCTTGAGAAGGAGGCAAGTAGGCAAAAAGCACTGTAGATCTCCCTCAAAATTCTTTCTTTTTAAGATTTTATTTATTTATTTGACAGAGAGACAGAGAGCACAAGTTAGGCAGATAGGCAGGCAGAGAGAGAGAGGGGAAGCAGGCTCCCCGCCGAGCAGGGAGCCCGATGCGGGGCTCAATCCCGGGACCCTGAGATCATGACCTGAGCCGAAGGTGGACGCTTAACTGACTGAGCCACCCAGACGCCCCACCCTCAAATTCTTAACGTAAAATCTGATATCCCCAGTTTCAGTTATCTGGGGAATTCACTTCTAGGACTATCTCAGTTCACTGATGGTGCCAAATGAATAAAGTGTTATTAAAATAGTCCTGAAAAAGAGCGGGCATGCACTCAATTCAGCGACACAACTCACGGGGGAGGAGGAATGGGCACTTTTGCCGAGTGCTCAGCAAATTTACCTTGAGATGGAAACAAAGACCAGCAAGAGTCAGAAGGAGAAAAGGGACGAGTCGAAAACCAGAATGCAAACGAGAGCACTGATGATGTCATCTCAGTGCCCGGCACCTGGAGACCACTTATTTTCCTCAGTGGGGATGTGAATCCACTGGTCAGGGCCCAGGGCCTGGAGAGAACGAGGTTGGGCAGAGGGCAAGCGTGTGGGCACAGAGACAGCTGGGGAGAGCGGCTCACACGGAGCCCGCGTCGCTGGGCAGCCGCAACGGGCTTTCCTGGAGGTCAAACAGCAAAGTCCAAATTCCTGAGCCAGACAGAGACTCAGGAAAACTAACAGGATCAAAGGCCAGCCCCCCAAAAGGTCAGAATAATGGTTACTGGGTCTCCGCACTGAGAATCGAGCCAGGTGCAAGAAATGGCTTCTGAATCTGAGCCACGATGGTCAAGTACTTTCATATTCCCCGACTGGCTTTCCTCACCCTCTCCCTTCTCACGATGGGGGTCTAAAGAGAAGCAATGCCAAGGACATGGATTTGGAGTCAGGAGATTTAGCCTGAGTCCCTATTCCCTCACTATCTCACATGTGGTGCTGAACCTCTTTGGGCTTCTATAAAATGGGAATATCCATTATTCCAATGTCACTATATCACTGTGAGGCTCAAATGAGATCACAAAGAGGGGGCGACAAACTCAAGCTGTTACGAGGATATTACTTGTTGCTAGAATTACCATTGTCATGACCATCCTGCCTGCTTGGAGCTCCACCTGGTCTCGGAGGATGGCTGAGTAAATGAATTCTGGGCCCCTTTGTAGGCCTTCAGTGTTCAGCTGGTAAACGGAACGACAACTGCTTTGGCATCCTGAACCCTGTCCATTGTAACCTAAGCATCCTTTTCTATCTCCAGTGATAACATGAAAAGCATCTGGGATGTGGGCTGGTCCATGACATCCTTTCATATGGTCTGGTAAGCTTTGGAGCGTGTTAGTGACCAGCCACTGGCGCCTTTCACATTTGCTGAGTGGCAGTCTGATATCATTGTTCCACATTTTGACTGTGTCCGTGGTGTCTCGAAGAGAACAGAAATCTCTTCATAATCAGCTTACCCAGTGTGAGCTGAAACAATGGTTCTGTGTGCCTGGCTGACCCCGTTCTTCCTCTCTCATGATGGGGGCCTTGCTGGATCTTTGGGGAGGAGGGTAAATTTATTGCATTAAAATACAGAGTATTTTGGTAGCTTTGCCAGTGGTCCTGCCACTCCCCAGTTGCAAGAGGATACAGAAGACCCATCTCTAAAAGCTGTCTTTGATGAGCAGATCCTAGTTTCAGACGTGGGACCAAATAAGACTTATGTCAACAATAAGAGACAGTTCAACCGGTACTTTCTCAACAATACTGGGGATGTCTCACTCAAATAACATGCTCAGTGTCTGCCACAGGACCGTCGAGCACCCCTACTGAATTAATCTGGCCTAAAATCTCCATGCAATCTTTCTAAAACTTGGTTCCCAGAAAGCATGAAAGAGTCATGATCTTGAAAAGATCTGAACGTGCCAATCCCTCTCAATCTACGAGGTTTATGGCCAGCCCAAATGGTTTATTATTTTCTCAGATGAAATTTTTAATAGAGACTCCCTGAATTGTTTTAGAACGTGAGCTAGTGTGCAGGGCAAAAGCTTTCTAATTAAGGTGAAAAATAAGAACACTGTATATTGTCTTCCTACTGATGGCTAAAGTAATGGTGTCAGGACCAAATAAGTACAAGGCAAAGGCATAAGCAAATGGCAGGTGCTGAACACTTCAACAAGCATTAAATATACCTGCTTGATTCCAAAGGAGATCCAAAGCAGCCTCAAATTGTATCATGCATGTATACTTATTAAAGTGAGGAAACGAGGGCCAAGGTAAATTTTAAGTAGAAAAGAATTCTACTTAATTCTGAGCCAGAGATGAGGTCAGCACCCAGAGTGCACGTTGTGAGGTCCTGGCGGATTGGGGACGTGGCTCACACACTCCGCTCTTGGTCTGTTCCAGCAGCCAAGGTGAAAAGTCAGACCTGGGGGGCTCAGGGCTCTGAGGCTCCCCAGGGACCAAGAACCTGTTGGCCTTCGAACTTTCCTGGGGATTCCTGATTGTGTTTCACAGTGGTGCTGCAAAGTAAGAGCTAGAGCCTTGTCTGAATCTTATTTTCAATTGATGACCAGCATTAAAATTCTGCGGTCTCCAGTGGTCTAGCCACCTGAACTGGGCTCTGCTTCAAACAAATAGGATAAATCCAGCTAATCCCTCAGGTGTGAAAGTAAAATTCATTCGAAGTGTAAACAGATATTCTGTAGATATAAATGGTGAGTACAAATATGGTCTAACTGCTTAACTGCTAATAATTCAACTCAAATTAAAAAAAAAACAAAAGTGTGAAATGCCAAGGCATCACCATTGCCTTGTTTCTGACAAATTTCAAAAAAGCACTCAACGTTCATTATCCCCTATCACCTACTGACTTTCTATCAAACTGATGGTAGGGGCCCCCAGGCCGAGATGTGGCAGTGCTGGACCCCCTGATGACAGATGTCGCAGTGTGCAAGCTGGACACGGGGAACATCTGGGAGTCTCAGACTGAGACTCGGACACGTGGGTCGGATCCCGCTCCCTGCCCCCCAGCAGCACCTCTCGTGGGAGACCCACAAATGGCCAAGGGACACTCTTCAGCAGACATTTTCATTCCTGCAGGTGGTGTTTTTTTTTTTTTACAATAATACTGTAGCAGATATTTTATACACTTGAATGACATTTTATCTTCAATAATCAGACACAGCACAGAAAATACTTCTAAAGAGGGCCTCTAAAACAATTCACTGGCTTACAGTCTCTGAAGCTTACTTTCATGTATTAAATAATGGGAAATCATTCTGTTCTTGTAAGATAAACTGAAGACCATACACTGAAATGGTTTAAAACGATACCACCAGAAGTGGAGTCAGAGAGCTAGGATATTAAAAATAAATCATGTAGGAATCGGAACTCCTCTTAAAAGAGTTATATCTATAAGGAAATAACTTTAGTCTAATTTATTCGAAAATACGTTCGAATGGAACACCTGTAACTTCACAAAAGTGTTGTAATACACGGCCATTTAAATAAATGCTTCTAGCCCCTAGAAGTCATAAAAAATACTATGCCATAAATGAATTGATTTTTTTTTAAATAAACACACCAGGAGTTATACTTACAAATAAGTGTTATTGCTAAAAGCACTCACTTTCAGAGGCTATATGCTTGTGCTAAAATGCTATTCATGTTAAAATTCTATTTGAAACTTCTCTTTGGAGTTGCTTTTCAGAGCAAATTACTATGTCATAGAATATAAAGTGCCTTTATTTTATACTGTCCCTTTTTGCTTCCTCTGAATGACTTTACCGAGCAAGATCATCCACTTTTTTCATGAGACTTAGACACGAGTGACTCTATTTCTTAGAGTCTGATAAACCTTGAAAGTCAGGGGTCTGCGAAGCTAAGGTCATTCAAAAGGATGGGCCACAGGCTCCAATGCCAGTTTCAACAGAGAAGTACCAAAAATATTTTGAAGGACTGTATTTCTGCAGGAAATGTGCAGTTTTCCCACAAAACTATTTTGAAAGGAAAAACTTCACTTGGATATGTAAATCTTGGTACATTTAAAAATAATTTTGCTACTTTACCACTTAACCTTGTATGGGTATCAACAAACATGCTTCCTGTGAAAAGGGCCGTCAGGTGCGTTAAAACAGGTGTGTTGAGACCCATCCGTTCCCAAGGAAGGAGGTCGGCAGCGGAAGGAGACGAAGATGAGGGTTAGTTCTAAGTAAGACGGCCTAACAGGGTCATGGTCAGGTAAAGAAGAACATCTCTGGAAAGCTAGACAATGTGATTACTAGTTAAAATGTTACATTTTAACAAGCTGACAAAAGCTAAAAGAAAACCAATTCTGCTACTTCTGGGTCAATGGCTGTACCATAAAGAAAACGGAATCTTTCTCTTTTAAACGTCCGTGAGCCTTTTCTGAAGGGCATGTTTCTTAATAACCTTCATTAACTTCTGTTTGGTTGCCTAAGAGTTGTCTCTTATCCAAAAAAAGTTTAACACAGTCTCAGTAGAGATTGTGTTTATTTAAGCTTGTTGGAAAAACATTCCTATCATTTCAAGAATGACTAAATATTTTTCATTCACATAGTTCGCATTCCAGACCATGTTTTCCTGCCTCTGTTGATTAGATGAAAATTAGCAGGCCCAAGTCTGAACTATGAGATTCAATTATTATCTGCGCAGGAAAATTAGTAGACACCTAGCAGTAGTGCCCTTTCAGGTATGGCAAGTGGACGGCAGGAGAAACAAAGAGCAACCTGCCTCTCACAGGCCATGTCCACAGGGAAATGCTTAACAGTCGGACTGCGGGAAGCTGTAACATCAGAGGCAGAGGTTTTTCTAATAACGCATCTCACAGGATGCTCTCAACAATAAGATTCTCATGTTATTTGAAATATCTAAATCTATTGTAAATGACTGGAGAAAATAAAAATATTATGAAGTTCATCCAAGAAAAAATTTTGATGCTTTAGGTTAAATACCCACTTAGGTTAACACACAGTCCTCTGTTATGTGTTTGGGACCCAACATAGGGCCTTATTTGGACAAGCTAAAAAACAGACCGTGCTATATTTTAATTCCCATTTATGGAACGGGTTTCCAGGACACTTAGAGTTAAAGGATGAAACAACATGCCTAACAGTCTTTGAGATATTATGAGTATTTTATTATTCTTGGCCTACTAATAATAGCGCTGTAGATGGCACTGAAACAATACCACCCATAAACTGATTTCTGATCCCTGTTTGATGTACCAGAATGTTAATATCATGTGATCTTGCGGCATCTTTGACTTCACGACCTCTTGGGTCAGCCAAACTATGTTTGACTCCTTGCCACAGAAGCAGTAGCTTAATCATTTGAGATACTGTTCAGTGAGGAAGTATTATGGGCAGGGCTGGAAACATTTTTTCTCGTTTTAAGGAATTCCCACCCAGATATGTGCCTGGTAGACTTTTCTGGCAGCCTAGTAGAAATTTCATTTGAAGGGCGGCTTGATTCAAACGATATCATCAGCATTTATGGGAAGGAATAGGGTGTTTCTTTAAAATGAGGACTGAGGAGGAGGACAGTAAGTTTGACAGTGGACAGCCCTCCAGCCCTCCAGAGGCACTCAGCACGCACTCTACTCCATGAGCTGATGCTGAAGTGGCTTACTCAAGCCACACATGTCAAGAAAATCCTCATGTTCTGCAGCACTGTCCCAAGTAGGACCAGGATTACCCAAGTAAGAGATCTGAGAAAGCCAGGTGCCAGGAAGGTAGATGGCTGATTGTCTGGTTCAATCACATTCTATCCTAAGTCCAGAGAATTAGGAAGAATCAATGCACAGGGAATCTCTTATTCTTCTACTTCAAGAGTTGGCTTATTCCAGGTTAGCAGAATTATTAGACCGGCCTGAAAACTCTTTAGTTTCATATAATAACTGTGAATAGCACACATTTTCAGTTTTTATTATGGAAATTAAAAAAATACTGAAGTAGGGCGCCTGGGTGGCTCAGTGGGTTAAAGCCGCTGCCTTCGGCTCAGGTCATGATCCCAGGGTCCTGGGATCGAGGCCCGCATCGGGCTCTCTGCTCAGCGGGGAGCCTGCTTCCTCCTCTCTCCTCTCTCTCTGCCTGCCTCTCTGCCGACTTGTAATCTCTCTCTCTGTGTCAAATAAATAAATAAAATCTTTAAAAAAAAAAAAAAAAAAATACTGAAGTAGATAGAATAATATGACAGACCTTTATATACCCATTATCTAGCTTTGATAGGCTACAAATAACGCTTTGATTTCCTGTCTGAGATGGGAAATAGATTTGCTTTTGTTTCAAAGAAACAAAACTAGCAGAAAGAAACTAGCCATCTGCCCAACCACAAGCATGGAATTTAATTACTGGCAACCTAGGTGGTGATGCTGAATATTACCTTATAAAATATGACCCATGTTGTTCCTAATTTTTGATAGGTGATACTCTTGGTGGTGGCTCCGAAATCCCCCAGGTCATCAAAACAAACAAGTCCTCCCAGCAGGAGACTGCACACCTTGGGCCTGAGAAACACTTAGGTCACAGTGGCCACCTGGGTGGGGTCCAGCCATAGCCCAAGATGAACAGGCTTGACATCAAGCCTTCAAGTGACAATGAAATTCTTATCTCTTGCATCAGGTGTGGCAGCCAAGCTGGCCTCACACCTGTTCACATTTCTTGCATTTTTCTTATTGAGTCATCCAGGGCATGTCATATATACCTCAGAGCCAGAGGTGTTTCCCTCCCTAACACCTTATCTTACCTTTAATTATACGACAGATTTTTTTTTTAAATAGAAAATAGTACTGTGTCCTTAGGGTCTCTCTGACATTAAGAATCAGCATAGGCAGAATTTATATCTGATGTCATTGGGGAAAAAACTGAGAGTATTTTCAGTATTGAATTGTGACAGTAAAAAAGGAATTCTAGCTGAAATAACAAGACAGCAGCACCTACAGACTCGCAAGGCAGGTCTCGAAAGCAGTACATTAAATTTGACAGTGAGCATCAGCCTTGTAGGGTCTGCAGAAGCCCCACTTAAACTCTGTGATTCTGGACACGGGGGCTGAACTGCAGAGAGAATAAGCCACAGTTCACAGTCCAGTCTTGGAATTCTGGCCCCGTGGCTGCCCCGGGAAGGTGGCAAGAGCCCAGTGGTCACTAGCAGGCTGAGCGGTCAGCTTGAAGCTAACTGGTCCAACTCACCTGTGGACATCTGGGCCAAAAACACTCCATCTAACACTCTGCTTCCTATTCTCAGAATGTATTTTCAAATATAAGCATTCTAACATTATTCTTTCTTCATCTGATCAGGGTGAGCATATGGGACTCTGATCAAGGAAACTATCACGGTATCGTGCCACCCGACTCAGCTGTAAGAGAGAGCTGTAAGAGGAGACTGCTGGATTTCCTACTCCAGGCTTTCCCTCGCTCCCTAACTCACTTGCTCATCATTTATTCATTAACGACTTCTGAGTGCCCACTTCCATGTCAGGTGCTGTTTTACGGATTCAAAAGAATATTATGATAAACTCCTGGCTCGTGGGGGAGTAGCCTTGTTCAGCTACTGATAAACCTGGAGTGCAGTGCAGGGTCTGGCTCACAAGCAGTTCACCTGCAGGGTGTAGAGCCAAGGCTCCAGGAACACGCTGTTCTGCCATTTTTGAGCTGTATGACCCTAGGCAAGTTACACGATCTCTAAACTTCGGGTTCTGTGAGGATGAACTAGGATGGTGCTACCAGAGGACAGCTGTGAGGATGAGCTGTTGGTCTTAAAGCATGCAGGCTGGCTCAGTGTGCAAGAAATGTTAGCTACCGTCATTAAGGACTATAACCTAGATGACACACATGGTGCTAAATGCCGAGGAAGACCTCATTCTGCTGCCTTCCTTTTCTGTTGTCAGGTTTTGTTTTGTTTTTTAAAGATTTATTTTAGAGAGAGAGAGAGAGCATGAGTGGGAGGGGCAGTGGGAGAGAGAGTCTCAAGCGGACTCCATGCTGAGTGTGGAGCCTGAAGTGGGGCTTGATCCCATGACCCTGAGCTCATGACGTGAGCCGAAACCAAGAGTCAGACATTCAAACAATGGCATCACCCACGTGCCCCTCTGTTTTCAGTTTTTAAGGAGATAAGGACATATCTTCCATCTGTACACTTAAATTGCAACCTTTATATGCTATTCCATTCTCTTCCATCCTAGCTCTTGAAAAAGGGCCAGAAAATTTAAATCATGCGACTGAAGAAGAAGAAATGAAGAGAAAAGCCGGCAGAACAAAACCCAAGAATACAATCAGTTACAGACTTACAAAACGGGATGGCTTATCTGTATACCTGAGTTGGGTGTTGACAATAACGGGGTAACACTCAATCAGGAGAGTACTTAAGTGCCAATGTGAAAAGCACTTAGGTACTTGTGAATCAAGTTAGCTGTCAAGTAATAGCCACGTCCTGAAGGGGCCCCAGGTTCCAGTCCCCAGTCCTCCAGGAGTAACCAAACGCATGGCATTGTCACTTGGAAGGTATGGAGCTCCAGGAACATGGTCACACAAGGTGACAGTCATCCCTGCAGGTCCTAACACGCCATGTTTGGTAATACATACCATATTTAGAAAGAATCTCAAACTACAGTCTTTGTGTGGGCTTTAATCTCATTTCAGGCTCTGCCTCTGTACCCTGCAACTGCTAATAGGGTGAGGGCCAGCATTTGTTACGCAAACGTGTGCAGAGGCATTTACTGCGTACAAACTGCATAAACACCAGTGTTCCTGGTTTTCTCCAAATAATTGCGGCTGACCATGTATTACACATCAACAACTTGCTTTTTTTATTCCATCTAATCTTTTCACTATTCTGAGATCACCTGAAATTCTACTTAAACGTGCTGCTGAGAAACTGTTTTCAAATAGCTCCAGAGACTTTCTTGGGTCCTCTAAACTAAGCAATCAAATTCATTCGCCTTGTATTATTTTATAAGTGTATTATAATTATTAATAAGTAACCTTTTAGGATTCACTCTTAAGCTGGGCACTATTTTTTTAATCCCATACCAAAAAGAATTTTTCTGTCTTCCTGTTACATCTTAAAACGAGAGTTACAAGAGAGCAAAAACAATCTTATATGAAACTCATTACTTAAGAGCAAAAACAAGAAATGCAAGATAATCTAGTTCTCTGAGGACCAGAAAATGGACTGCGCCAAAGCCTGGATGAAGAAGGGGAGAAGGGGAACAGGGACCAGCAGAAGCTCACAGCTTGAAATCAAGATGCTGAGTTCTGGCGAGGAGACTGTTCCAACATGAGGCTTGGGAAGAAGTGTGTGACGGGTCCCTTCCAAGGCATCAGTCCCCTGAGCTCCTCAAACTGCCACCCCACTCCTGTCTCCCCTGCAACAGGACCAAGAGCCACAAATGAAGAGAGATGAATAAGGAAACTGGAAATAGGGGTATGAGCAAACAGACGACATCCGGGAGTGTGGGAAACAGACAGAACGTAGCTGAGTCTGACAAGGCGTCCATATATCCCATCATGGCTACTTGACAGCCACTGACCTTGGAGGAAATTACCCTCTCTTTCCACCTTAATTTCTTCGTCTTTAAATGGGATGATGAAGGCTTCAGCACAGTGTTACTGACAGGAGTCAATGACATCAGGTACAAATACAAAGCACTTAACCCCATGGTACCTAAATACGGACAAGCCTTTTCTCCTGGTTTCATTTAAAACAGCCTAAAATATTTTCTCTGACTTTAACAAGGAGTTGTCTCTTACTTCTTTGTGTCCAGTGCTGTATTTGGACAACCAGAAGTTCTTAATAAATTTTTTGGAATTAATAGCTGACCAAAACTATCACTCCTTTCTCAGAGAGTGGAAGATTAGATCCTAACTCCACGTAGATGCTGTGAGACCCAACTGTAAGAAGTAATCACACTAACATTCACCCCCTATGCAAACATCTCTGGGACGTACAAATCCATCCGTCTGTCTCACACACACAGCCATTCCTCATCACGGACAGCGTCCCCGCTCTAGCACTGCGGTGGTGGGTATGCTAATGCCTGCAAAAGGGCTTGCCTTCCCTTCATTTACTTTCAGAGGGAAGGTCTTATTATATTTTTTATAAGCTTTTCAGTCTTATTTTCAATTTATAATTCAAGACTCATGAAGTTAAAGGATTAGTGTTTGCTGGTTAATACATTTAAGCTTTAAATTTCTCTTCAAGTTATCATGTACATATATGAACGTGTATTTCAAGTTGACAGCAGACTGTCCCCAATTCTCAGGGAAAGATATTTCCGTCTCTGTTTCAGCACGGCGCCCTTTCTCATAAAGCCGACCCTGTACCATCATCCGTATTTCCATCCACTCCTTTTTCCGGCACTGAAGCACTGCCTTTAGGGGATGGGAGGAGTGTATGTGTGAGGGGTGGGTGATTTCCACAAAACTGGTCATCTGGAAGCTATAAACTTTTGGAGTGTGGCAGCTGCACTCTGAGCAGAGTAATGGTGAGGGAATTGGTGATGTCAATAGACCTGGAGCGCTCCAGCTTAAATTTTTATATGATTTTTAAGTTCTTTAGAATTCTGAGCCCTCAGAGGTTAATGAAGCTAGTCAGGCAAAAGTCTGAGTTTCTTACAATTTAGATAGAAGCAAAACACTTCCTGATACAGGATTCAGTCAACTGAATTTCTTTTTTTCTTTTTTTAAGATTTGTTTATTTGAGAGAGAGCGGGGGGAGGGGCAGAGAGAGAGGGAGGAAGAGTCTCAAGCAGACTCTGCACTGAGCATAATGCGGAGCTTGATCCCAGGGCCTTGAGATCATGACCTGAGGAGAAACCAAGAGTCGGATGCAGAGTCAGCCGCTCAATCAGCTACACCACCCGGGCACCCCCAGCCAACTGAATTTCTGAAAAGATCTGTCAGTTCCTTAATAGCTGTTTTGAAAAAAATTCTAGAAGGATCCATCTTCAACATGATCCACTGTAGTTCCTTTTACTATGCAAATGTGCTAACAAGTCTTAATGATGGATACTCTCTATTGGATCTGTCAGTATAAATATTCACTCTCTTGTCTGTACTAACAGGCACAGAGGATTAAGGTGAATTTAAGTGTGCAAAGAACCTTCCCAGGATGGGGCAAATGGGCTGGAGTAGGGCTTGGGAAAGGCTAATCTAGGAAGCCTTGGGCTCCTCTCCACTCAACAGGAAGAGGGGGGTAGTGAATGCAGGCAACCAGGACCTAAGGAAAAGCCTCAGGAGAGCAGAAGGAGAAGGGATTCTGAGTGAAGGCGGCTGGGAGACCAAACTGCCTTTGATGGTGGCAGGCTTTCCCTGCAGCCATCAGGACTCCCAGGCTCCTGGAAACACGATAAATCAAACATGCCACACTTGAGTCACAGGTCTTATTTCCCAGTCTATTTCACCGCGTTGACCTTTGGATGCTAATTAGGCTTGAAGTGAATGGAACTGAAATGTATATATTCTTATATTGTAAAGTCTTGAGATAAGCATATTGGCGGCAGTAAAAATTAAGACCACATGGTTCTCATTGCAAATTTACAACATTTGCCCCAAACGATTAGTTTTGGCCGTATAATAAATTCATCTGCAACTGGTAACAGCATGAAGCAGACATCATGCCCGAGGAAATAAAAAACAAACAAGCACACACTGGCAGAAGTTTATCCAACATGAGACATTCGCCAGGGACTCATTAGAACCAGCAAGGCTTACCTTCGCACACAGGGCAGCACTCGCCAGGCACTTTGACGGGGTTCATGCAGCTCTGTCCGCAGGCCGTGGCCACGCAGTGCGGCTCTCCGTTGATGCACTGGCAGAACGTGCAGTCGTCCTCCCGCCACCGGTCCCCGTGGGCGCGGATCTGCCCGCTGGCGTAGCAGCCAGCAGGGTTATTAAAAGGGTACACTGGATCTAGATGAAAAAGGTGAGTTCCAGGTAAGATGGAAAGCATTCTAAATTTTATCTCTGCCTACACCTGGAGACATTTTTCTCAGGTCCTGGTCATCGGCAGTTCTTTTCCAGCTGTGATCAGCAGAAGCTCGGGTTGCATAAAGTGTCTCCAGGGGGACATGCAAAAGCAGCTGTCATCCTGAATTCGTGTCCACCCCTCCTGACACTGCAGACGGGGCAGGGGATCTGCAGCATAAAAACCAACACGCAGGTGTTACCACTCCATAAAGTCGCAAAACTCTGTGGACAGAGCTGTGGGCTGGCAATTACAAAATGTAGGTCCATTTTAGGCTCTTGACAAGGTCTTCTGAGTTGTCAATTTTAATGTTTATTATACTTCAATTTTGCCGCCTGTAAGGCGGAAAAATAATGCCCCCACCCAACTCGGTGGGAGGCTGTGGCTTCTCGGATAACTGAATTCTACCTCAGGGTGCCTGGAGATCCACGTGGACACTGGTGAGGTGTACAGCAGGCACTCGCTGTGGCCTTGTTTGGGCAGGCTGGGAACCCAGGCCATCTCTCTCCCTGTGAGCTCGGTGGCCAAACAGCAGCCAAGGCTGGGGACCAAAAGTAGCCAAGGCTACTGTAAGCAACAAAACATGTTTTCTGACATTACTGACCAGGACATAAAAATCGTATACAAAATCCCCAACTACCATTCTTTTTTTTTCTTCCTAGTACTATTATTAATTTAGTTTTAAAATTAACATATAATGTGCTATTTGTTTCAGGGGTACAGGTCTGTGGATCATCAGTCTTACACAACTCACAGCACTCACCACCCCAACTACTGTTATAATGAGAGCCACCAGATAAACCACTCAATTTTCTTTTTCAGAAACACATAAAATCTGGCTTCAAAAGTCAGGGCTGCTGAGCTGGGAGGGAAGTCCAGGCAGTTATGAGTTCGGTCCTCTCTAGTCTAAAGAAGGAACGGCATTATAAGAAAGTTAGAGCGCCAAAAGTTAAAATAATGCAGCCCTGGCTTTAGAAAGCCAGGCTGCCAGAAGTGGAAGCAGCCAAAAGACTGCAGTTAGATAAGACTTTATAAATTTCTTTATAAAAAATATTACACCGCATACTTCATTTCTACTGGAGCCTGGATCTAAATTCCAGGAAGTGAGACATAACCGGATCCATGCCCAGACGACTCATTACGATTATTACACAGAGGCTCCTATCTATGTTTTTATACCACCAACTGCTACATAGTTTCAGCAATTATTGCGAACTCGGGCCAGCCAGGGAACACATCTTTTGGGAAGGTTAGAAGTTTGATGTGATTTTTAAAAAATTAATCCCCAACGACACCTAAAAACTGAACCACCTTTCTCCCATGGTGGCTAAAGTAATTGCTAACAAGGGAAAGAATTTCCCTGTTATAAACAGTTGTTCAGTGTTAGGAATGTAGTTTGTGTATTTTAAACATTTTCAGATCTTCAATATTATGTAGTAAAGATAACTTGGACACCGAACGGGATTTTAGGAAAACAGAAAAAGGTACGGAATGTGGCTTGACATTTTGTCCTCCTGTTTCCTGTGCGCAGATAAAGACGGGTGAACGTCACACACGAGACTGACACGTCTGATTCCAGACGGAAGGTCTGTGACCCAGTCAGTAAGGACAAGAAGGCTCACACGGCCCTCCTTTCTGGGGAACCAGTGTGATGTGGTCACAGCAGAGACACAGTCAGGCGTGGGGACATCATTCCTGGTTTCATTATAAACTCCGACAAATGTTCCACTTTTCTGAACTTCCACTTCCTAAGCCTTAAAATGGGTGGGTTATAGTGAATGGATACCCAGAATTATTATTCTGAAATGTTTATTATTTACAAATATTAGAGATGGGAGGATAAAGCCTATCAGAGGAACACGAAACTACTGGTTCCTCGAAGGGTGACGGGATATAGAGAACACAGGCCCCTGAGAACCTTCAACCTAGGGCCACACCTGACACATGGCTGGGCCTTAAGCTGGTGTCACCACCGTGCCACACAGCCCACTCTCGCCAACACACATTTTCAAAGAGTGGGGAAGGCAGTGGAGTCCTGATCCTCCCTGGAGGGGTATGGGTGTGGAAAGGAGGCAGGACAAGCTCCTCTCTGAGCTGCCTGGCGGAGATGGGCAGCTTGTTCTAGCTACGGAATCTGAGGAAAGCAGCGGGGGACGTCTGATGTCAGGGTGGAGAGGACTTCCCCCAGACCTTACTGAGGAACAGCCAGAGCCACACGGGAGTAACTGACAGCACTTGTGGGAAATCTCACGTTGACCTGTGTAAACAGGTGGCTCATTTCTACACCCCGGGTATAACTTCCCTTGAGGAGAGATTTTCACACAGCCTTCCTGGCATTACTGAAGTCCTAAAAGATGACCACGAATGTCATAAAAAGGGAACTTCTTCAATATTCCACTATTTTTGGATGAGACTGCTTTGGGTGGAATTTGATGTTGAAACTCTGAGCCATGTCTTTGCTTACGAATCTTTAATCAGCACCTCTGCCTACCTTCGCACACAGGGCAGCACTCTCCTTCAGGCACGTAGTACCTCTCACAGTTCAGCTCTCCGCACTGGGCGGTGAAGCAGATGGAAACGCCCCCTTGGCATCGACAGAACCGACAGTTGTCCATTCGAAACATATCCCCGTCGCTGTATTCCACGTTGTTGAATACACAGGCTGGCTTCGTTTCTGAAAGGAGTGAGAGCACACGAGGCACATTCAAAGTCAGTTCTGAGGGGCGTCTTTTTGCTTTCCCAGCAACCTCACGAGAATTCTGACAGCAGAAGGTTAAAATTCGATTGAAATGTACTAAACTCAATATAATTTTTTTTAAAAAACAGAAGCAACAAGGCAAAATAAAGGAAAATTTAAAAAGTCACATAGCTCTCCTCTTTGCCCCAAGGAACTGAAATTCTCCTTAACAAAACCTATACTGCCTTACCCCTCCTCCAAACAAATGTAACCCTTTGACCGTGAAACTCACACATCTGATATGTGCTTTAAAGAGATTATATTTGTTTTGTTAAAGAATTCTCTGTCTTAAATAAATGATCCTGCCTCCACATTAGGCTTTGCTCTGCCTCAAAAAATTTATTTAGGTCTTTTTGGAGATGGTATTTTGTGTTTTTCCAGTGTTCTTTCCTAAATTCTTTTTTTTTTCTCTATCTAGTTTAATAATCTATAATTTTAATAGTACTTGGACTTTAACAAAACACCACTTCAGTTCTTGGAAACAACCTAAATGTCTACAAACTGATGTTAAGGATAGACAAAATGTGGTATATCCACACAATGAAATACTTCCTACAACATTAATGAACCTTGAAAACATTATGCTAATTAAAGGAAGCCAAACAAAAACCTAAGCATATTACATGATTCTATTTACATGAAATGCCCGTCATAGGCACATCTATAGAGACAAAAATTAGATTAGTTGTTGCTTAAGACTGGGGGCTTTGGGGGGCAAATGGGGAGTGAGTTGGGAACTTCGGCGGGGATTCACAAACGTTCTAAAATTGACTGATGATCACACAACCCTGTGAATATACTAAAAACTGCTGAATTATACAACTTGGTGAATTACATGATATGTGTCTCAATAAAGCTGGCAACATAAAAAAACTCCCAAGTTGAAGAAAGTTCTGCATTGATATACCCTGTTTAATAAGGTTGGGGAAAACTGGATTATGATGCACGCATCTCTCACGGGCTTCTCTATCCCAACATCATTTAATATGTCACCTTGCATGTTAACAATTTTTAAAAAATATTTTATTCATTTGATACAGAGAGACACAGCGAGAGAGGGAACACAAGCAGGGGAGTGGGAGAGGGAGAAGCAGGCTTCCTGCTGAGCAGGGAGCCCAATGCGTGGCTCAATCCCAGGACCCTGAGATCATGACCTGAGCTGAAGGCAGAGGCTTTAACCCACTGAGCCACCCAGGCGCCGCTGTTCATAATTTTTAAAGAGACTTTCACTCCCTTTTGAGTATATTTGCACTTGATTTGTATTTAAGGACAATGACTCTCTCATCTGATTTTGTAACAGTCCAGTGGAGAAGACAGAGCAAATGTTACCATCCATTTCTTTGACTAGGAAAATGAACCTTAAAAGCGACTGGGTGACTTGCCTCCGTCACATAACTGGTTTGAGGTGAGTTGTGTTTCCCTGTTTACACAGGCAGCAAATGCTTATGTCTGATCCTCTTCCCTGCTGTGGCTGTATACGGTATTTCTTTTCTCAGAAAATTAAGGTTGGGTTAAGTCTCATCTTACTATAGTTCAGAATTCTTCTATGTACGTTCGGCCAACACACTAATGTGAGCTGGGACTGGAAGGAACTAGGCAGTCAGACCACAAGTTTCAAAGTACAGAAGACGGACTGCTCTTACAAGTCACACTTGCACGCTCTGCAGCGAGGTAAAGCCGTGCACCCTAACGAAATGCTGAGCACCCGTTCAAAGTGAGAGAAAAATGTAGAAACCCATCAATATTAATTACCTGGCTGCATTAATTAGCCACATCTACCATCTGTGTGAAGCTACAAATCTCCACACAAGATTTGAAGAGGTGAGGAGGGAAAAGTCGGGTTACGAATATCTCTGCTCCAGATGAACCTGTTTTTGGGTGGGGGGGCCGTAGCTTGAGCAGGAGCGGATGGGGTGGATGAAGGACTTGGCAGTTAGGTTTCACTATTACACAGAGAGAAGGGGGTGGAATATAGAGAGATGAGGAGTTCCCAAAAACCCAGTCTAGAAAATATAATCAGTTCTTTAGAATAATACTACTAATAATAATACCCACACGACATAAGGAAATCCCTGTTTGATGCTGAGAGAGACTTCACTTCAGAAAAATACCTGCTAAGAAGGACAGCAGTGGTCTTTGAGGAGCAAGGACCAGTTACTTCCGTGCCTGCACGGAACAGATGAATCTCAGAACAGTGTGGAGATGACCACTACCTCTCTAAGAGGACAACTTAAGTGGCTGTGGAAATGAAAAATATTACAAAGAAATAATTTACTATGTAATTTGTACCTCTCAATACAGAGATGCATAAAAGTGTCTTTTTAGTGATTTTCATGTACGTTTTATATCTGTCCAATTAAATTGTGTATTTCTAATTTCTGGAATCTTCTCTTTTTTCTTTAATATATTCCAGAATTCCTGAAAAAGAACCTTACGGTATAGATGGTTTCACTGCCTGCCAAATTACACTGATTGGCAGACGTGACAGGTATATTATTTTAATGAAGGAAAAGACTAAAACATAGAACTTTATATCAAATGTGAAAGTGGAAGAAAAATCTAAACAGACACAGTTGCTTTTTCCTCTTCAGTTTCTCCATAGGAAGAGCCCAGTATCTTGCCTCTGGTGCATTTAACTGTGGGTGAGCTGTGTCGGAGGCCCAGTGGGTAGACAGCATAAGCCAAAAGAGAGGTAACTATATGTCAGATGGCAAACATGTGAAAAGTTCTCCTTATGTCAAGAGCAAACAGATGGGTCAAAGACAGGGTACATGCAGTTCTAAATACCTGAAGAGGAAAAAGCCCTTGTCCATGGGGGGAAGAAATGTGTACATTAGAACACCCCCAACAGATCTATTTCAGGATAAAGGAAAGGGAACAACCCTTATAAAGGACTGCAGAAGGTTGTATCACTCTTAAATAAGATCAGCTTGATAAGGCCCCAGGAACACGACGGTGCTCAATAAGTGCACAATGAGGAATATTTCTTTCAAAGTACAGTATTTTCTTCATTACTGTAGAAGTAAATATTATGTCTCTAGAAACATTACTGATCATTACTGCTATAAAGACAAAGGATTCTCAGAAGATGTTTTTGGACTAATTTCTGTATTAAAAAATCGCAGGTCTGAGTTTTCTAGGCCAAAATTTTACACAAAGATTAAGCTGACCTTGGGTATGGCTCTCCCATGACTGGCGAATTTCACATGTTAGTGTCTGAGGCTGGAAGAGTCAATTATCGGCTACGACACTCGGACTGAGATGTTCTGCTTTATTCAGATGTTTCTACATATACATACACGACTGATGATATAACTAAAGCAACCAAATGATCACTTCCATATTGTATGCCTGAGATTTCAAATCTAAACTCCTCCAGGAATGAGAGGGTGGGCTTGTGTGAGACAACAGGGTGTATTACAGCAAAACGGAGGACACATGCCCATCTAAAGGTGGAGGCCATCACTCACTGCCAGCTGACAGATGATGACACTTTGGTTAGTGGGCCTGAGCAGACACAGTTCTGGAGGGGACTCCAGACTGCTCCACCACTGCCGTGGACGTCACACCTCCAGCTGGTGACCTTGATGACGTCTAGGTTTCCGTAAAAGGAGCTCAATCATACCACCTGTTCCTCTGGTTTCTAAATAAACAGGCCTATCCTTCAACCAACACCTCACAGGTCCTCGTTTTGGCTCTCATCAGAGAATGCAGTCACAAACTGCCTCCATCTGGTCCGTAACTCTCCAGTCCCAACACCAAAACCAAACCAAACCAAACCAAAAAGAGAGTAATATTTATGGGGAATATTCTAGCTATTCATCCAGGCTAATGTTTTCAAAATTCAGGAGTTCTCAAATTCTCTGTGAACATTTTTCATCTTGTGTTTTCACTTTAATGCTTGTTCTAAAACACACACACACACACACACACACACACACACACATACAGATCACCTCAGTGGCAGCTTACGAACTGAGGGCTGACATGCTGTCTCCGTTTCTACATGTGGGGTTAAGTTATGTTAACATTCTACCCAATGTCTCCTCAGCTGGGGTTTCTAAAGCTATTCCTACATTTCTGGGAGTTCTCAAAGTCCAAGAGACAATGTTCTAGTCACCTAGGTTCCAGCTGGGTGTCCCACTGATCTCTGAGAACTACTTTCACAGAGTTGCATTTTAATATTTTGTTTCTGCTTTCTGGTTAAAGAGGAAGCCTATGTCTGCATTGGTGGTATGAAAGAGACTCAGGTCAGGCCTACTGCACCATCTAGAGCTTTTCAAATTTCCAGGTGAGAAGAGAGCTGCTCCCACCCCCCAGTAGGTTTTTTTCCTCTAAAAATAAGAATTGTGTATCTGACTCTATCTCCTTTTCTCACTTCGATGGCCACGAGGCTGGGGGCCTAATGTTCAGCCCCAGCAATTACGTAGACAGATACGGCCTATGTACCTGTGGGCGCTTTCTTTTTGGTTTTCACTTTCAACTTTTACGTACCACTCTATGACTCCCTCTTTTCTCATTAATATTTCAGCATCATGTTTTTGCTATCAAGTTACTTAAAATCTCTTGTGGATAAGCAAAGCTTTATAAATATTAATATACAGACCTCTGCCTTTCTAAGCGATGACCACAATGAGTTTTTGATATGTAATATCCTCTAATGATGACCTTATGACAGTAGTAAGATTTTCCCAGGGCACTGGGAGGCGGAGGGAGGAGGCAAATATGCACACACACGTGTGCATGCACGCATACATACAGATGTGTGTGTGTGTGCACATGTGTGTGTATGTATATCTCAAAAGAAGTAAAATACAGCCTTGGAGGTAGAATGTCTTTAAACATTTTTGCTATTCCTTGACTACGAATCTCCACAAAATTGAAGTTTCCAGTCTCATCTAGAATTCAATGACTAAGATAGTAATAGAGACACACTAATAGGACGATAAGTAAAGCAAAGATGGCCGACGTTTGTGGTGGCAAGAGGCACCCCCAGAAACAGTGCGGGTATGCTCTGTCACCTCTGCACTTTCTCATGGCAGACGGCAAGTCCTATTCCCGGACTCAGAGCTCTATAAAAAGTGAGGCTATAAACGGGAGCGGGTCCCAAAGATTCATCCGTGGCCCCCGAGGTGGGGTGCAGGGCTTAGCTGTCTGAATCACGCCACACTGGGGGGAGATGTGAAGTTAGTGTCCTGATAAGAAAGGCATGACCCCGAATTTCTATAATCGAGATGCAAGGAAAGAAGAAAGGCACTCCTCTTCCTCACCCGGATGACACAACAGCAAATCATATAACTAGTGGTGGTATTTCCGGGGGACAAGTGACCTTCAAGATTAATGTTTCAGGGAAGGTAGTAAAAATACGGAGGAGTCCCACAAAGTAACCTTTCTAAGCGATGACCACAATGAGTTTTTGATATGTAATATCCTCTAATGATGACCTTATGACAGTAGTAAGATTTTCCCAGGGCACTGGGAGGCGGGGGGAGGAGGCAAATATGCACACACACGTGTGCATGCACGCATACATACAGATGTGTGTGTGTGTGCACATGTGTGTGTATGTATATCTCAAAAGAAGTAAAATACACCTGCGGGCTGGTGTTTAACGGCCCCCTCGAGAGGGAACTAAGATGACACGAATCTGCTCACTCACTCCCCCAAGACGACCTGGGTGCCCCGTGTGCGGGAAGACAACACGCTCATGCCCGCAGACACGAGGACAGGCTCTCTGCCCTCTGGCAGCTCAGACGTGAGGATGAGACGCAGACAGGAGAGCACGCGGAGAGTAAGGGCTCCTCGGAGGAAGCACCTCTGAGATGCTGGGAGCCCAGGGGAAGCAGGGACTGTTTGTCTCCAACGGCAGGAGTTAAATACAAATGTCACCAACGAAACCACGTATGCAGTGATACCAGACAAAAAGCTGGGCCATTTGCTGGTGTTTATCACACATGACTACAGGTGAGGAGAAGCACTGAGAACGGATTTTTTTCTGCACTTCTGCCTCGGATTCGTGAGGTCTGAGTCGGGAAGCTCCTCTCACCTTCTCTAGCCCCTCGCAATATCCAGCACAGTGTCTGTGGATGTGAACGGGAGGTGGGTCCCCAAATAAAGACCATTTGCTCTTGAGGCACCACTGAGAGTGCTTCACATATAAAACCTCATTTGAGTGACTGTTGTTATTCACTCCATTTGACAGATGTGGAAACGGAGGCCCAGGGAGACCAAGAGGCGCCCGAAGTTACACAGCCAGTAAGTAGAGGAACCAGTTCTCAAAGCGAGGTCATTCGGTTCCGGTCTGTGTTCTCTCAACCACGAAGCCACACCGCAAGTGTTTCCTCAAAGCAAAACAAACGAAACGACACGCGGCCACTGGACTCAAAACTACAGGACGCAATCAAACAGGACTCGATTTTAATTTTCCTGAGGAAAAGGGCAGGCTTGAGAGAGGGCAGAAATTCTTCTGAACTCTGGTGTCTTAGAGGCAGCAGCTATTACGGGGGTTTCTGCATGTGTGATTTTGTTGGATTTGTCCAAATGTGTCTTCATTTTCCTTGTGTCTAGGTATTGACTAAACACTGCTAGAATTATTGACATTTCACGTGCTTGACTTTTATTCTTTGTTTTCCTTCTGAAAATTCTGAGGGAGGGACAGGTATTAGGTTCTTCTCCCTTGTAGCATCTAAATTCAATCAGCCCCATGTCACCAAACACCGAGCCCTCTTCCAAAAGGTGAAAGGGAGAGGCAGGCGGATTCTATCTGAAGGAATCTTGTGACTGAAGAATGCTTTTTCTGGGCCACAACGCTCAAGCCGAAAGCAGGCCAATACGAATGACCCAGCACTGGTCAAAGACGTGCTCTTGAAGTAGGAAAATACTCTGCTAGACGAGCAATGCCTCTCCTGTCTCAGGTTGTGGTAGCGTCCATGTGGCATTAGCTCCACAGACTGGCTCCCGACAGCAGTGGCAGGATGATCACAGGCTCCACGAGCCTTTTCTTGAAATCCTAACATTTCTGCACTACTGAAACACAGCGAAATGTGACAGCTACATGAATCTGTGCCTCCACCTCCAAAATCCTCTTTCTGATAGATGGGACGAGGATCCCCTTTCCTCACTGCCTTTGCTGCACTGTGGGATCTCAAGCAGACTTTCTTTCTTGAGGGAGCTGCTCTGAGCCCCCGAGTATACGCCCTGCCCCACAAGAGGCAGAAGCGGCCAGACGGAACCCTCCCCTCCTGCACGAATGTACACTCTCTGAGAACAAGAGAAACCCCACGTACCATTAACACATTCAAAGACATCACAGCACTTTCCAGGTGTTCCATCTCCACGAGAGACTATGCGAGGAGTGGATCCCACCTCACACACGGGGAAACCACATAAGCCAGAGAGACACTCGCATCTGAAACCAAAGAAAAGGGAAGGAAAACCCCATGAATAAACAACAACATAGAAGTCGGGAGCCCACAAGGTGGCGGGGGCTGTGCCACGAGCTGGTCTGTAGGACACTGTCCTGTGTATCTGGGGTCACAGGGAAACGGGGAGTGGGTGCTAATGTAATTTGCATTTCCAAAAACCGAGGCTCACCTCCTTAATATATACCCGTATTTTAAATTTTAACCATTTTGACAGAAATATCTCTAAAATGCATTATGTCATTTCTTAACTTGACCAGACCAGCATGACCTGCATTTCCCTGATGGTGTGGGGCCGGGTTTATGTGCATACATTATGGGGTTATCCATAAATCAGTGAAGCTCGCAGGGCTCAGGCTGACGGGGCGCTCTGTGTAACTGGCTCTGTGTTGTTGCTTTGCTGCTGTTGACCTTTTGGTGTTTTTCAGAGATTCTTCTGACCCTTCTTTCAGCTATTAAGTTAAGTAGCTTTCGAGTCCCTTTTTGTCAGAATGACTGTGTCTAGGAGCACCCTCATCTTTAGCCACATTAATTTATAATCATGTAGCACAGAAGAACCAGACTGTGACTGAAGACTGAGGAGCTCTTTAGAAATGGCACAAGCTTTGGTAAGTGGACTTCATGGCAGCGACATGAAGCTGAAGGTCTTCATCTGGAGCATCTTCTAGGCTAGCACACGCCCATTTACGTCTGCGCGTGCGCATGAGGTGTTCCTTGAACTCTGAGCTCGCTCTGCCGGCTCTCACCCTTCCTTAACTGCAGCTCTACTGGGAAACCAGCCTAAACAGAGAACAGTAAGAGTGGTGGGCATCCACAGGAGGACCAAATGTTGTCAACTGCCTCGGGATGATCTGTGACAAGGAACTAGGCAGGAAACGAGAAGCTCAAGGCAGCAGGATATAAAGGAAATAAAAGGAAGGAGCCGCTGGACGCCAGCCGCGGGGTGGGCTGGAAGTGGGGATCAGAAGGCAGACGGGATGACTAAAGGAGTTCCGGGTTGACAGGTGAAAGGAAGGCACCCTAAAGAGGCATCCTTGCAGGAAGTATGTGGGTATTTGGGTATAGTGCGGGTCAAGATCACTCTGGGTAACACTGGGTTACACTCCCAGCAGGGAAGAACTAGTAACACACCCATTAATTTTGGTTTTGCTTCCCACCCCCCTCTACTGAAGTGATTGTTTTGTTCTTCTATTTTCCTTTGGATGTTTAACAAATTAAAATACACATGCGGTCCACAAGTACCTCAATAACCAGGCTCAGAGATCTAGTTACATTTATAGGTAACCGTAGAACTAAAAAGGAAACAAATTTCAATGAAAATTTGCACCAAAGACCATGAAAGCCACTGGAAAGGTATGAACAACCCCTCTCAAGGTGGGCCCTTTCAGGCTTCTTCCAGTGGGGCAATGGTCATACTGGGCACCTGGGAGAAGAGGGGGTTATATAATTAAGGTTTTGTTGCAACAGTGTTTCTTCCTATGGTCTAAGATAAACGTTTGCCTGTTCCGTGTGGGCAGATCTGTATTCCCAAAAGACAAACACCTTATAGGGCTGGGTAAAGATGAACTGGGCTTTTAGTTCCTGCAAAGGTTATCCCATAGTCTCATCTGAATGTGCCTTGTCGTTGCAGCTTTAAGCAGATAATCCTATTCATGTGATGTTACAGTAATGATATATTATTTACATTTATTTTTGATCCAACTTCAACTCTTCATCTCTACAGATCAACGGGGCTAGGGGATTGAGAGGCCACGCCCTGATCCTGATATCTGACTGTGATTACAAGAAAGCCGCCTACAAGAAGAGTTGACTAACCTTTTCTTCCACATCTTCTGGGATCTGCCTTCCTCCGTTTCAGGGAATTGCTCTAATTCAAACACCAGAGAGTACACCAGGAACCGAAAAGTACCTCTTCAGCTATCCTTCAGCCCTCCAATGACCTTTTCTAGACACGTATGGGCACTTATGCGCCAGGCTCTCTGCTAGGATGTCAGAAACCCTGTAACGGAGTCTGCCCTATGGCTTTTTTCTTTTACATCTGACCAGTTTCCCAACACTTAGATCTCTCTCTTGCGTTTGTAGAGATTCACAAAGGTTGTCTGCAGTATGTTACACAAGGTCTGAAACTGCACACAACTGCCTAGTAACCCACTTAGCAAAGGAAAACCATTGGTGCAGAATTTTTTGCTTCTACACCGAGAAGGACTGCATGTTCGAGTTCTGAGGATTTGGGTGTTCCTCTTTTTGCTGGCTGGTCTGCCCCCAGCTCCCTTCGCCTTCTGGACTAGCCCCCTGGCAAGCCTTCTTCACTTCTTACTATCTTCTGACTTCTCACAGCTTCCCCTGAACCAAAGATGAGCAGGTGTTAAAGACCATTAGCACCTTAGGGGCACCTGGGTGGCTCAGTGGGTTAAAGCCTCTGCCTTCGGCTCAGGTCATGTTCTCAGGGTCCTGGGAGTGAGCCCTACATCGGGCTCCCTGCTCAGCGGGGAGCCTGCTTCCTTCTCTCTGCCTGCCTCTCTCCCTGCTTGTGATCTCTCTCTCTCTGCCAAAAAAAAAAAAAAATCTTGAAAAAAGAAAAAAGACCATTAGCACCTTAATAAAGAAGGAACTTAACTAAGAAACCAGGAAGGTGAAAACCTGGGCTCACATCAGATATCTATCAAGCAACTACCTATTACGTTGAAACTTCAGGAAAACTGTCATTTTCCTGTAGGTCAAAAATAGCCAACGAGTAATTTCCTATAGTTCCACCTAGTACAACTCACACGGATTATGTTGTGCCAGATGGGTTTACACTCTCTGTTTCGCAAATGGGGGACTCAATGGGACTCTTATCTGCCACAGAAATTTGTTATGTCTACAAATTATGTGAGTCCAATGTAGTTGTAAAAAATTTTTTTAAATAAGATTATGGCAGATACCTGGTTTACCTACATTGGAGGTAGGTATTCTTCCCTTTTACAGATGGGAACAGTGAGGCACACAGCCTTCACAACTGACCTGAAATTAAATAAGGCTTCCTGCTCTGCATTCTCCACTAGGAAAGACTAGATTCTCTTCTAGTGAATCACGAAGAGGAAATGCTGAATTACAAAACAACTGAAGCATGCAAACTCCTCTTTTGTCCTTACTATCTTTTCTCTTCATTTTTATTCTTTCTTTGTCCCTCTCCCCAGTCTCCCTCCCACCCTTTATTCCCTGCCTGGGTAAAGAGCAAGCAAGAAAATGAAGAAAACGTGTGGATCAGTGGGAGAGGAAACAGACGGACATACGAGAAAGAGATGCTCAAGACATCCATGTTAACATGACCCTCACTTCTAAGTCCACCCCCCACCAATCTCCATGTTCTCACTGGGCCTCGCCTGGGTCTCTCCTTCCCACCCATCCCACAGCCCAGTTCCTGTACTTTCGACAACAGAAGTCTTCACCGGCTCCTCACTTACCTGCTCAGCTGCTCAGCCTCGCATTCAACACTGTCAGGCCCACGGGCCTTTCCCCCCAGTTCTACTCTGTGGCCTTTCTCTTCATTTGCCTTCTGCTCAGGTCACTCCTCTGTTCTCCACATAAGCCCTCACCATGCTGCCTTTGCACCGCTCACCCCTGCTCCCTCCTGAACACTCCTTATCCAGCTGTCTGTCCAGATGCCATCTGTCCTCCTGGGCCAACCTCAGAAGATGGCTTCTCTCGGAGTCATCGGATCCCACACTCACTGCCCTTAAGGTTCCTCTCCATGTGTGTTCTGTAGTGACTTGAGTGCGCATCTTACCACAAGCTCTCCTTGTATCTACTCTGCATAGTCATGAATAAATACTTCTTAAATTCAACAGAACTGAAATGAATAAAAGAGGGAGAACAGTAACTACACAAAACAAAAATACAGAAGAGTGAGAAGCCAAACACGGAGATTTCTATACCATGAACTCAAAAAGACTACTTCAGGCAGAGCTATTTGTGGACACCTAGAGCAGAAGTGCTAAAGGCTTTTTTTTTTTTAAAAGTAAATAACACCTTTATTGAGATATAATTAGCATACCATAAAATTCACTCCTTTAAAGTGCAATTCAGTGGTTTTATATTCCCAGGGTTGTTCAACCATACTACCTAATTTTAGAACATTTTCATCACCTCAGAAAGAAGCCCTGTACTCCCATTCCCTCCCGCAGACCCTGCAACCACGAATCCCTGTTCTGTCTCTATGGATTTGCTATTCTGGACAGTCCATATAAACAGAACCATACAATACGTGGGCTAAGAGCTTTTGAACAAACAAGAAGCAACCTGTATGTGCAATTTGCCAGAAAAATCAAGCTTCTAATGTGATCCTCAGTATTAAGATAATGATCAATCAAGGCACCACATTAATAAATTTTTGCATAATGTAATCACAGCTGCAGCCAGGTGGGTTGCTGAAGCTGTCTTTTTTCTCTCAAGTAGGTAATGGATGCAGCTCAGTGGGCATCTGAGCGCCTCAGTAACAGTGATGAACAGCGCTCAGAAACCAGCTAAGCCCCTAGAGGGCACTCCCCTCCTTAGGAGGCCCAGGCTGGCTGGTTGCGTTGGCTGAAAGGCAACAGATACTGATGCTTTCCCTTCATGTCCTTTGCTTCCTGGGCGACACACAGTCCCAGGCAGTCCAGAGTCCTAGCACAGCCCCCAAAGTGCTTGCAAGCTGAGCCTCATCTTTTTGAGCTTCCACGTTCTACTGTTCCTCCATCAGCTGCACCTGAGCAACAAGAGCAACCTGCCCGTCACCGAATCCACTCACCCGACCAAACCCCCGCCCCAGCGCCACAGCTCAGATGTGCACTCCACCTCAACCCCTCTGCCCCTGGTGAGTTCCACGCAACCTGAAGACCACCCACCCTACGAGGACTTCTCTGATCAAAAAGCAACCGGGATTACACTGTATGTTAACTAACTAGAATTTAAATAAACACTTGAAACATTAAAAAAAAAAAAAAAAAAAAAGGCAACCAGATTAGTTTTTCCTCTCCTCTGACCTTCAATAGCACACATGGGTACCGAACTCTTGGGAGTGAACATGCTCATCCGATGAAATCAAAATCTTACTGCCTCTCCTGTGAATTCCTCTAGTGTGGGGCATCTTTTTTGTTTTGTAAATGGAAAAAAAAAAAGAAGGATAAAGTCATCAAAACAATAATCTGGAAAAAACATTGAATTCATGGTTGATAAGTCAGGGATTAAACTATGCATTGTTTTTACAGGTATAAATTTCAGACTAAGAGCTAAGAGGTACAGCACTTTTCAAACTTAGTGTGTGGAGGGAAAGACGATGGAATCTGTCCAGAATGCAGATTCCAGGGTGCCGCCCTCCGGGAGTGTCTTCCTGCAAGTCTGGGGCAGGGCTCGGAATCTGCCTGCATCAGGAGCCCTCCAGGAGACTCCACTCAAGGGAACCCGGGGCCCACTTTCTGAGCAACTTGCTCCCAGAGGTGCAGGCTCTCAGCTGCCCTGGCTTCACTTGCACCTTCCAGTAGAAAAAGCCACGTACAACTAGTTGTCATCTTAATAAGAATGATGATTCACAGCACTTGCTCTCAATCATTTACAAAACCTCCTTCCTGCCCCAATACAGCTGCTTAGGATTGAGAGACACGTGGAGTGAAGACAACAGTGACTGTGCCATGCCATCGTCCACCAGGAAACTTGTCACCACTGGCAAGCCACACTGGGATGTATGTTTCTCGTCCATAAAATGAGAGGCTGGGGCAGAAAGAGCTTTCTTTCTTCTCACTCTAAAACCCCACACTTGTTACTGCCATTCACCTTCCCTTCCCGGCAACAGTCCAATCCTGGCTCCCGCCCTCCCGCTGCTCCTCCTGGGGTCCGCCCTGTCCTTGCACTCCCAGGCTCCCGGCTCCTCCTCCTCCTCCCCCACCCCCTTCTCCTCGCCAGCCCTCGACCTTCAGGCCCAGCACATGGTGGGACTTCATCTCTCTGAAGACGCTTTCTTGATCTTTTTCTTTTCTTTCTTTTTTTTTGAGGCGAATATGTACACATCTACAACTCTCTCTTTTGTTCCTACTAAAGAGGACTAAGCAATGCAGGAGAAGAAATGATAGGGCTGATGCAGGTGTCTCCAGATTCCTAGGCATGTCCTCGTAACTGAAGTTAGGGCTTCACAACTTAGTCGAAGAATCAGTAGTGTGCTTCACTTGAATGACCACACACGGCAAAGGAGACAAAGCCAGAGGGGGTTAGAAGAGGCGGAAGGAGAGGAGTCCTCTTCGCCACTCCCACTGCCATTCAGCACAGCCCAGGAGGGCCCCCACGGTGGGCGCCATGCGGAGCGGAGGCCAAATGTTATTCTAACATTGCCCTACAATAAACTCCTGCAGAGGAGGAAATGTGGAAGCAACAAACCAGGGAGGCCTCGTCTTCCCGGAGCAGACCCATATCCCGGCCCACCTCCTGGAGGTAAAACAAGTCCACGAGGCCCTCTGCAAACAGTCCCTCCCACACCTGGATATACGCCACACCTGACCAGATGCTGGAGCCCCTCACAAGGGGAGAATCATGGCCTGTAAATAAAAAACTACTATTTATAGGGGGGGAGGAAGCTCTCCCTTTAGTTAGGAAATGACGAGAAATGTGGAAATAAAAGGGCAAAAGAACTTGTACTACTAGGATTCCATTCAGCGTATAAAGAAATAATTGTCGGGAATGGAAATTATAATGACACATGAAACAGTACTATAAAAAGCTTCAAGTTTAATTAAATTTGATGCACTATTTTTGTACTGATTAATTTTTTTACCTCTTTCCAGGAATGCTAAGTTAAAAAAAGAGGAGAGAGATACTGCAAAGAAACCATCCCAAAATAAACGGGTTTCCCTCGTGAGGGTCTCACTACCCTTGTGGAGAACTGCACTCCTTCCTCGTGAAGTTCTCCGGGTCCCAATTTTTCCCATGGCTCACCATAAGAGATTTGCTGCTCACTGAGTAACTAATCCTTTTCTAGGGCTAATTCTTGCATGATGTCCTTGCATTTCTACCCCCTGGGCAGTTACACACGTGCGTTAGTTGGCTGCACAAGCACCTGGCCCGGCTCTGAGGATCACACGCTTCCTTCCAGCAGCTGTACCCCCCTCGATTTTACAACCAGAAACTGCAAATTCTTCCCCACTTGCCCTTTCAGAGACAATAGTAAAATCACTCCGCATTGTTGTTATTGTTATGTCTTGTTCTTTTTCTGTGGGGAGCAATCAAAGGATATGCTCCAATACACAGGAGATAAATTGAGGGCAATGAGGTAAAATATTCCTTTCCATTTCTAACTTCAGGCATAACGATAAAGTCCATTGTAAGACCTTAATAAATTCGTCACTGTAGCCCTTCTCTTCCGGTGTTCTCAAGAGGCAGATGATTACAGCTCCCACCTCAAGGTTGGCATGTGGTGTAGGAATCTTATCTTTCAGCGCTAAGTTGAAAGAAAAGGGGTAGAAATGGTAGGAAAATGGAACTGGTAAGCCCACATGGTTCCTCTAAGATTGATAGTCATGTTCTAGAACCAGGCTCCACAGTATGCAGGTGGCTTGACGAGGCAATGGCACTTCGCACATGTCACCACCTCAACATGATGGCCACAAAAGAGAGTCAGGATAGTTCCAGAGGGATTCAGTCCTGGCAGCTGAGGAACCGGGGTACGAGCCCAGCCGGAAGACTCCCCAGGGCCTGGGCCCCTGTTGAAACAGCAGGGACTTGGGGGGCGACCTGAACCCCACTCCGTGTAGCCCAACAGTCTGACGATGACCAAGTGCCAGGAACGGAAGGCTCTCTGCCCTCACGTCCTCGAGTCTGGCGGAAAGACACTGGCATTTGCTCTCATGGTCGGCAGGATGGGCTCGGAGAGTAAAGGGGCAAGAGGAGTGAGGGATGCACGGAGAACCAGTGAGCAAGAAGAGGAAGAAAGAAGGGAAACCAGTGCAGTGAGCTCTGGGAAGGAGAAGGACTGGGTTTGGATGTGGAGAGGAAGTTTTCATAGAGCAACAGAAGGTAGACCCACCTCAGAGCTGGGATCCCTGAGTGCATGAGAGACGGGTGCTGTGGAACACGGAACTAGCTTTCGGATGAACATACCATGGTCTCCTAACCATCTGCGGAGTGAGTACAAGCAGGAGGCACTCAGCTGGCTGGGGCTGGGGATGCACACGGTTCTGGCTCTCAGTTTAGCGAGTTTAGTTTAGGAAGGAGTGGGATACACAATCACACATGAGAACACAGTGGGATGTGGAGTTTTCCATTTCCTCTCCAGAGCACACGAAGAACACACACCAAAGATGTCAGGACTAACCTTCTATGGGAGAACCTGAACAGCGTGGGTGGCTAACTTGCCTTTGAGCCCCTGGAGCCCCCGGGGCCTGAGCTGCTGCGGACACAGCGTGAGTCCTGAAGCATGTGTCCACTTGGACCCGTGTGGGTTGTCAATTCCCAGACCTCTTATACTTGTCATCAGTGCAAAGTGCGAGATCCTCTGTCCTCCTGTCCTCAAGGGAATGTGCATCTTCACAGAGTGTTACTCCGCTTCTCGGGGACTCCTTCTTCCACTTCAACCTCTCCCCTGCAGACAAGCTCTCTCAATGTCTGAGCGTCATCGCAGAGCGTGCCACTCAAATGAGTTTTGACACTTGCCGACTTGCCCCCAGATGGTATTTCCTTACAGCTGTCTTCAGTGAGACGGCAAATTCCCCCACACTCACTTATTCACCTGGGCTGGAAGATGTGGTCAAGTCCCTCCCAGCGGACCACATCCTCCATGCTGTCACTTTCCTCCCTCATGCAAGCCCTCCTTCTCCGTCCTCCCTCCATTTCCGAAGGGCTTGGAGGGGGGCAGTCAGAGATTGCACATGAAGACAATCTTAGGTTTGAGTTCTGGCCATAAGGAGCTGTGTAACCTTGGGCAAGTTATAGCATCTCTCTTTGCCTCATCTGAACTATAGATAAGCAAGATTAACTCCTAGACCTAGGTCAAATTTAGCCCCAAGCCTGCCAAGTGGCCAAGTGCAAACTGTGGTATCACTCAACTACCTGTGTCTATGTGTGGAGACCCCCAGCTGTTGGTGGCTGCTGGAGGAAAGCCCAGTTGGGGCAGGAGCTGCTCACCATCTTCAACACTGAAGCCCCTCCTGTGCCTCACGGTCCTCCATGATGCCTTCTCTGAGGAGAGGCCCAAAGATAAATGCCTGGTGCTATGTGTATGTGTGTATGAAGGGAGGCTCTGAGTGCCTATCAGGCATGGGGGGCGGGGTGCAGGTAAGGACATTCCAGGAAGAGGAAGAACTTACTCAAATTTGCAGAGGCAAGAAAGAATATAGCGTATTTAGGTTGCAGCAAAGGGCTCAGCCCAGCAGGAGCACGTTATGTGTGGGGGCGGGGGTTGGGGGATCCAGTGCAGGAGGACCTACAGGGGGTGAGGCCAGTGAAGGAGGCCAGGGCCGGGTCAGAAGGGGCCGTGTGTACCACACTGGGAAGCATCTTTAACTGAAGACAATAGGAAAGTAATAAACCACATTAAACGAGCGATGCAGTCCTGAAAAGGGGTGGATATCTGAAGGGGGGGGGGAAATATCAACCGTTGTCATGAAATCCATTTTTCTTGAGTCATAAAGATAGATGGGATTAGTGATACTGTTTTAAGCTGGAAGTCACATGGAAAGTTTAAAAATCAATGACCACAACAGCCTAGAATGCCCTTTCCTCTTTTTCCAGCTGGTGAACTCTGACTCATTCTTAAAGACTCAGCTCAAAAGTCAAATCCAACAGTTTTCCAAATCAGAATTAGTAGCTCTTTCCTCCATAAGCTGTTTCTTTTTTTTTTTTTGCACACTTCTACTGCTGAAGCATGAAGCTCTCTAAACTGTAACAATTTAGACGTGTTTGCCTCCCCTTTAGAATGAGAGCTCCTTAAATCAGTGTGTATGTCTTATTCCCAGCAGGTGGCATGATGTCCAGCACCCGATAAACACTCAGTCATTCCCTGAACAGACCAAAAACACAAAAGGGTTTTGATGTTGGACTTGGCACAGATCAACTATCTATAAACTTAATTAAAAGCAATTATTGAGTATTTCTTTACCTGTGCTCAGCACTCTCAATGAGAGAGAGACATATTAGGGTGCATCCTTGCCTTCAAAAGTACACAATCTGATGTCTCAAGGAGTGTCATTAAGAGTGCAGGAATCTGGGCGCCTGGGTGGCTCAGTGGGTTAAAGCCTCTGCCTTTGGCTCAGGTCATGATCTCAGGGTCCTGGGATTGAGGGGTTCCCTGCTCAGCGGGGAGCCTGCTTCCTCTTCTTTCTCTCTGCCTGCCTCTGCCTACTTGTGATCTCTCTCTCTGTCAAATCAACAAATAAAATCTTAAAAAAAAAAAAAAAGTGTGGGAATCTATGACCTAGCTACGGTAATCAAAGTACTTGATCATGAGAGCCATGACATACAACTTCTTTCCTTTAAAAAAAAAAAAAACAAAAAAAAAACCAAGGCAAAGTCAGGAAAGGGCAATTTAAGATGTACTTGTCCATGTGATACATTCACAAATTAAGTGAATATCAGTTCGAGAAACAAGCTGTCTTTGCCTTCACCTTAACTGCAGTTAAGTGGTTAAATGTCTACCAGGCCAATACAACCCTGACCTCTTTGCAAACCTTGTCTACATAGCAGTGAGGAGTCCTGTCACTTACATCCAGCGTACAGGTGCAAATGAGCAGGAAAACACAATCCATGAAATTTGCGGTTGCTTTGGGCATTTCCAGAGGAAGGAGGATTTCTAACATTTTAGATGTGCTTATTAGTTACGTGAATAACTTCACAAAACATTTTTGCAAAACTGTCTGGAACTGTTCTGTTTGCCTGCGTCATGATGATGATAATTATCAAATGAGGGCGGGTGGGGAAAGTCCGCTGAGGTTCAATATTATCCGTGCAGCAGAGTCGGCTTTCCAAGTTCAACTGAAAGTCCTATGGAATTCAGTTGAGTTGCTTTCTTTCAGTGAGAGTCAGAGGGCCAGGTATTCGGTGTCTGGCGATGGCCAGGCCAAACTGTATGCTGCTCAAAGAGGGCCTTCAACTTTGTTTCAGGACTTAAAGAAATTTAACAGAAGACTGGATACTGGTCATTTTCATGGCAAAACGCAATACGCGTAAAGCACTAGTATAGGAAGAACCGGGCTTACACATCTGAAGTGAATTATTAACAAATTAAACTCTCTACTAGGGAGACAGTTCATCTCCATGGACAAGGCTTTACTTCTAGGAAAGCATATTTTCTTCAATCTGGGGATAAGTCCAATAACAACATGGAATTCCTAAAATTATTTTGTTTTAAAAACATCAGAGTTTAATATAGACTCTGGCTTTTTTAGTTATGAGTTGACTTGCTCTTTTGGGCCAAAAATTACTGTGGCAGAGGGCAACAGAATGGATGTTCTTTTCTTAGTTGAGAAAGAAGGACTTCAAATATATTTCCAAATTTTTTTCTGGATGTGTTTAAAAACAGAGGGAATGCTACCATGATAGCATGTCAAGAGTCAGGAATGTTTTAGATCTGTGCTATGCTAAGGCATATTTTACATATTGTATAATTTAATTTTATATATTCCCCAAAAGCAGCTGGATAAATTATTCAAATTCAAGAGAACACCCAAAAAGTGAACTGAATTAGAGAAATCTGTCCTAACAGAGTAATCTTACCAAAAAAAAAAAAAAGTTATTCTGAGACAATGTCTTGGGAACAGATGGATATGATAATTAATTATAAGGCTCTTAATTTGATGAAGTCCTTTCGAAAATGCCTATTTGGGGACAATTTCCACTGGCTAGCTTGCATAGGCATAATACAAGCAACTTAATTACCTAGCACAATGTTAAAAGCATATGCATCTATAATAAATACCATTTGATGATCTAAAGATCATCTTTAAAAAGGAACTTTACACTGTCTCAGAAAAGAGCTAGTGTGCTCCCTGAGCTCTGAGAAGGGACCTATCGGTTCCAAGCCACTCTCAGGAAGTTTCTGGCTTTGACGCGTGTCAGGTTGGGCTGATGTGTCCTGTGTTGAGAGTCTTGCCCTCTGTGTTCCTGGCCCTTGTATGATCCTCCCACCCCCCAACACCATCCTTGAGGCTTCGACCAGCAGAATGATAGACTGAGGCTCTGGAGATAGAGGGCTGAGGAGCTCTGGAAAGTTCAACCACCCACGTGTAAGCACATTAGCAAACAGGAAGCTAAAGGACTCCTAATACGGTCACTCCAAAACTATGACTCAGAAGTGGACAGAAGAGTAAGAAAACCCACTGTGTTCCCAGTGACACGGGAACTGGATGATCCCAGGATTAAAAACTACAGGCGAAGAGGGAGGGAGATGAGAAATTATAATCAGCTTTTCTGTACGTGTGCTTTTTGAAGTCCTTGACTTCTGAGTTTCGGGTTATAGCTGGCAAATCACAGCTTTTTCTTAAATTCAGTTCCATTATTTGGTAGAAAGCCAGTCCATTAATCGATTCTTTTCTTGAAGGCAGATCACTCTCTGTGTGTTCCCTTCTTATTACCTTCCAAAAGCCTGGAACGTTTTTGACACTGGCAGAGCTGATGTCTGTAAGGTGTTGAGTTCCTTCAAGTCTAAGCCGTGTCTTATTCATCACCATGCCCCACACCAAACCAAGCCCAGTGCTCTCTGCCTTCCATGAGGCCCTCAATGAGTCTTCAACATCTGACATTTTCAAGGCTGTACCTTGTTTTTACTCACTGTAGCTTTGTGGTTAAATTAATTCTTATTTAACTCAAGTGCTTCAGAAGGGAAAGGACAACCTGCCAAAGACTCTATCCTGATAGCCTCATCTGGCAGAATCAGTATCAGGCTGTGAATTCTGGAAGCCCAGAAAAGCAAGCTCCTTCTCTAAAGATCTTCATCTCTTCATAAGTAACAGTGCGATGGTAATCTACTAAGAGTCTTATATCATAAGAAAACATAGCACCAACAAGACAGATTTTTCTTGAGAGCACAGAGAAAACAAGATTGAAGAATGGGAATGAAGTGTCCTACATTCTCAACCCGAAGCTGCTGAATACAAACATCTAGATGTTACAGTGAAAGTAAAGGAAATTTATGACTCTTGTTGGGGTCGCAGGCTGTGTATCTGATGGATCCTTCAGACACAATGGGGTCGGCATCCTTGCTTTTATCTTACTTCCCTTCCTGGAATTGCAGTGTTTCAAGGTGTTATGATATGACAGGGTATGAGTAGGAAATTGTCTTCTAAGGTCAATGTCTTAGAGAAATAAAACTGAGGATCAAACCAAGAAAAGGGGAACTTAATTCAGTAGATTGTTTTCTTATTTTAAGAGCCGTAGAAAGAAATGGTCCACTCATAAAGTCAGGAATAGAGAATCTAACGCTCTTCCACCCATACGCTGGATGTGGGTGTGTGTGTGTATACACAAGTTAGAGTAAAACACAGAAAAATGCAGTAAGAATATGGAGGAGCTGAATACACAGTGACAGGGAGAGCAGACAAAGTTAAAACCTCAGGGAAAGTCAAGCAGCAACAGCTGGGGAGAAACAGGTACAAACATGGTCCGGGGGCCGGTGAGCGGCCACGCACAGGCTGTAGTTCACGCCCGAGAGCGTGCGGGGCTAGGAGGATGCGACACACATCACATCCCCCTCAACACACTCGGCAAGGCAGGCTGACAGGCAGAGCTGGCCATCTTCTACTAGAAAGCCACTTAAGAGAGTAAATCCTTCTCTTACGGTTTCAGCCTTTGACCAGATATTCTCCAGTTCTGCTTTATAAGGGATTCTATATTTACAGATGTGTTTAAAAAAAAAAAAAAGTAACTAGCAATATTCCGTTAGCCATCTACTTCACTGGACTATCACCCGGCTTTCACAATTCAACCAGGATGATTACCCTGAGTAAAATCACTATCTTCCAAGTTTATTTCACTTTGCCTTTCCTCGATTGTTTTTTTAAAAGAAAATGAAGGAAAAAAAAGCAAACAACTGTTCTAGGACTTTGTTTAGACTTTCTTCCCTTCCTATTACTATGCAAACCATTCATCTCTCCAATTATCTTGTGAGTCCTGGAATTTTCTAAAATGTTCCTTCTTCCTCACCCAGGAGTGTTCTAGCACCTGTGGCTTTCATTCTTTCCCCTCTCAAGGGCTTGGGAAAGTCAAAGTTAAAGGCAGAAGTTACTTCTGAGATCATCAAATCCCTCTTCCCCTTTCTCTCTCTCACAGAAAAAAACAGACCCAGACGATATGAGGGTCCTGCCCAAATTCACACAGGAGTGGGCCTGGACTCCAGCACGCAACCTCTGGGTGTGTGCACTCTCTGCGTGTCACCAGGCGATGTGTGGAGGCACATTCCTTTGCTGTTGGACGGTTTACTCATGTGCACACATTGGCTCACGGACCATAGTGACAAAGGGAAGTATACAGCACATGGCATGGTAGGTTTCCTGAGTGGTGGGGCCAGGCATAGGTGGGTGGGGCGTGAGCTCAGGGCCACAGGGGACGTTGGGCCTCGTGGCCTGTGCTCGCACACCCCGGCTCCGCCGCTCACCGAGCTCTATCTCTGAAAACAGGAAAGCCACACAACCTGCCACCCGAGGAGGAGCGCTGGGATTCGGGTTTGTGTGCATTGCCAGAGGAGCAGTACCTGGAATGTAATGTGCTCAAAATACTCTATTCAACTTTTCGGTAAAGACCAAAGTCACATGTTAGTCAACATTTCAGCTAACAGATAATCTAAAACTTTTAAATGACTTCAGATAAGAAAAAAAAAGTTAAAAATGATTCTAAATCTTAATTTAAAAATAAGACAGGTTTTTCAGTGTAGTGTCTCAGAAAGCAAGAGCTATAAATGTTCCGGATATAGGTTCTGGAAGAGAATCAGACCTGTTAGTCAGAAAGAGACTGGAGCCGGGAGGGGGCTTGGGAACCTGGCTGGCTGCACTGTGTACAACCCAGGAAAAACCCTATTTTAAGTCTGAACATCATAAACAATGACTTTATTGATTTCCATCTCAAAATAACCAGATTGGATTTTTCTCAATAACTTCTAAGGAATGCATATTTACAGACAGAAACTGATCACAGAATGGTTTCAGAACAAAAAGGGACAAATCTCATTAAAACAAATTTCAAAGGGGTGACTGTCAGTAACTTTCATTCATTTTCTTAATAAAAATATGGAAGTCATTAAATAACAAGTCAAAAGGCATAAGAGTATTGAAAAACTCCTCTGACTTACAGTGAAAGGAAGTAAGGTAGAGGAATTACAGCTAGATTTTTAACTAGTTCATGTCTGTCCTCTCAGCCTGTATCTATCTACAAAGACATGAAAATTATAGAGGCAATGGGAAGCCTCCATAAAATTAGGCACATAACCCTGGATACAGCAAAGAGGGAGGAGTGTAGAGGGGAAAAAAGTTCTGATCGAGGAGACATCCTCCCTGAGAAACAGCCCAATTGTGCGGAGTCTGGATGGGCTGACACAGGGGAACATGGGAGGCACAGACCCCATCCGAGGCTGGCTCTGTCCTCTGGCTACGTGTGGTGGGCCCATTTCTCTCAGGCGACCGTTACATAACCAACGACTGTAGAGGAGAATTTCTACACAACATCTCTGACTGTTTGGTGTTTGTTTTTAAGACTGACCTGGTTTCACCAGGCACTTCTTGCGGCATCCAAAAACGACATTCCCCGTTAAACCAAGTTTAACCAGGTAGTCACAACTTTAAGGAGAGGTGTTAAAAATAATGATCAGCTAAATGACGGCCAAGTTGGAGTGGTGCTCAGAAGCTCCTACATCACGGGTCTCTTCCCACTGGCAGGCCCAGAAAGCAGCAGAACGGTTGCTGCTGACAGGAAAGCAGCTTGGCTACAGGTTACCTGAATTATACCTGAGGACGCAGAGCCCCAGGCTCGGAAGGATGTTAATCTTTGGAAAAGAACCCCATAGCTGCAGCAAGCACTCCAGCAAATTTCTAGAATCAGAGAATGAAATCTAACGGCACCTATTTGGTCAAATGTATGTTATGGTGGGTTAAAAATGGCCACAAATTCGTTGCAGCTTGTCCCATCAAGAGGAGGAATCTACTGCCAACTCTTTGAATCAGGGGTCAGCTTACAACTTGCTCAGACAAACAGAATGTTGCGGGAGGGAGACTATGTGACATCCAAGTCCCATCTGTGAAGACTTTGCTACTTCCTCTCTTGATTGTGCCGTCACGGGAGAAGCCCAGGACAAAAGACCCCACAGTGGATGACAGGCCCTTCTAGCCATCCCGGCTGCGTTCCCAGACACGGGACTGACACCACCTTTGACTATCCAGCCCCAGACCACCTTCCAGTGGATGAAGGAAGAACCACGAGAAATAACAAACACCTGTTGCTTCAAGTTACTACTTTTGGGGGTGGTTTGTCACACAACAATGAGTAACTGACATCTATGCATACTGTGTTCGTATGTATGATGCTAAAATAAATACATATGTTGGTGAAATATAAATTCTTAATCACTGATATATTTCCTGGGCTTAAAAGCAACAGCAAAACACCTAGCAAAAAAAACAAAAACAAAAAACAAAAACTGCAGTGGAGAGGTCAAGGTTTTGGATCAAAGAAGCTGGGTTGAAGACACGGACCCCCACTCTGATCCTTGTACCAAAGAACACTGACGATTTTGCATAAGTCACTTGTTCTCTCAGCCTCTGTTTTCACATCTATAAATTCCTTGTGGAATCAGAATGATGACAGAATGAGAACAACAATGGAAAAGCTCAGTAAACAGGAGGGCACATTACACAGTTAAGCTGTCCTCCTTACTGCTACCTTCATGTTACTTAAATGCTTTGTCCTTCCCTGCAAAGATATCATTTGGATCAATGTATCTGACATAACTTCCTCGTTGTAAGTTTCTTTTTGCTTGGAGGTGTTTGTATGCGCACACGCACACGGAGCCTTCCAAAGACCACAGGTGTCCTGAGCCCCATGAACGGTCCAGGTTTTCCTTTCTGCCATTGTACAGTGTTTAGGCCCCCAGCCACTAACTTTCATTCCTTTTCAGTGTCTCCTGAAAGGTGTGATGAATTCACATCCTATTTCAGGGCCAAGAGAAGAGAGAAGGGTGAGAAGAATTGGCAGGGTACTTAGAAACCTAAAACCTAGTTTAGGAAAGAAGAATTAAAAATAGTTAGGAGGTAATTATATCACATGTAAGAATGACGTCAAAATGGGATAAAGTTCAGGAAAAGACAGCAGAAGAGGGGAAAATAAAGGCTGGGCCATTAAGAAAGAGCAAGCAAAGAAGGAATAAGCTCTGTGTAGAAAGGGCAGAGGTAAGGTGGGGAAGCCAGGGTTTGTCAGGAATAGAAGAGGAAAGAGATATCCATGCACGATAAGAACATCTAGAGGGTAGTAGCTGTCACTTGGAAGAGCTCAATTTACGCTTGATGAATGAACGAGTAACAGTTGTCTGAAAATAGACAACCCAAAAGAAAATTCACAAACTCCGCAAGGACTCGCACAGAAATAGGGCAGTTAGGGGCCTGAATGAGTAAAATAGTCTCACTGGGAATAAAAGAGAGGAATTTGTTCTTTAAGGTGAGGGACAGAAAGTTCACAAGCCTCTTCCCTCGTCTCTGGAAGTCCAACAAATCCTTACAAAAAATGGGATGTTTAAGGTAAAGCTCTACTGATATTTAACCTTCATCCTAACTGCCAAGGGCTGTCCGCCTGAATTCTCCACATCACTGGTTTTTGATCTGAAATGCCTCTAAGTTCGTAATAATGCTCTTTATAAACATGCTGGCAAAAAAAATAAATAAATAAAAATAAACATGCTGGCAAATATCAAACAGTTGTAACAGAATTTTACGTATTCTAAAATACTCTTTCTACCTAAACACCATGCTCCTAAAGACTTAAGTCATACAAAAGAATAAAGTTATGCAGTTTTTTCTCTTAAAATACTGTGATTATTCCATATTAGGCTCTCTTGTTTTTATTTCCATTTCACATGGATTGTTTGGCTCTTTATTCTCCTGCCAAAGTATGACCTATCATCCTCCTTAGTAAGTGGGAACCCACTTAATATGCTAAACTAGGTTTAGCTGTAGTCTGAGCATATTCTGCATTTACCGATTCATTCAGTATTAATGCATATACAGAGGAAAAGAAAGAAGACACAATTCCTGACCTCTAGAAATGTCCTTTCGTTGGTGAGACAAGACTATGCATGTAACAGTTAAATAACAATGCAAGGAAATGTGTGATTAATTGGCAACACAGAGAAGAATATGTTAGGAGTTCCTAGCGAGTAGGATGGGTGTTGGTTGAAGCATGAAGACCTTTTGGACAAAGTGGAATTTAATTGGAGTCCTGCAGGGTGAACAATATTAGAAAAGGTGGAAAGGAGAGATAAAGGCTTTGAGAGGTGACCTTGGTGCTTGGAATGGAGAGTTTCTGTAGTACTGAGAAGTGGGCCATAAAGAAGAGGGTTGGGGAAAAAGCGCAAGGCTTTTAAAGTGAGACAAGGAGTAGTATTACCACCCAACAGTAGGAAGATAACAGGAGACTAAAAAGATTCATTTTTTTCCTTCTTCAATAAATAAATCAACATGGCTTAGAGTGGCCCCGCTCATTCATTCATTCATTCATTCATTCAACAAATGTAGGCTGACACATTACAGCAATTCCTATTCTAGGTACTAGAGGCTATAAAATACTCCCTTCCCTTGAAAAATCACAGAGTAAGAAATATTGACCAAAAAAACAATCAATGATTTCAATTTGTTATAAAAAGTGCTTAAAGAGATACATGAGAATTTGTTTATAAGCAGCAGAGGAGGGCACCTAAGTCACCATCTGGGCTGAAGACTGAAAACACTTCAAAGAGAAGGAAATGCGGTTCTGAAAGGGGAGCAGGAGTTGGAGGAGGGGAAGGCACTCAGGAAAGTCAACTGAGCCTGTGTGACCGTTAGCCTGCTTGAGTGTGAATGAGTGTGAACCTGCATGAGTATGAACGAGTGTGAGCCTGTGTGAGTGTAAATGAATGTGAGCCTCCATGAATGAGCCTGCATGGGCGAGCATGAGCCTGTGTAAGCATGAACCTGCACGTGAGCCTATGTGAGCTTGCCTGATTGTGAACGAAAGTGAGCCTGCGTGAGCCTGCATGGGCGAGCATTGAGTCTGAATGAGCATGAGCCTGCGTGAGTGTGAGCGTGAATGAGTGAGGCTATGTGAGTGTGAGCCTACGTGAACCTAGATGGGCGGGCATGAGTCTGCTTAAGCATGAGCCTGCGTAAGTGTGAATGAGTGTGAGCCTGTGAGCCTGTGAGAGTGTGAACGAGAGCAAGCCTGTGTGAGTGTGAGCCTGCGTGAGCGACAGTGAGCGCAGGGAGAGATCTCATTCAGGTGGGAACACAGGATGGATGTGGAGAAGGGGCAGGGAGTGCACATGGGTCACTGACAAGAAACTAAAAGGCTGTGAGAACGTATCCTTTCCCTGCAGATACTTTACAGTGGGATTTTGAATGACTTCCTTCTCTGTTTTCAATTTCTCCATTAGAGGCAGCCTTAGCTGACTGACCATTCTTTATTCCTGAATGCCAAAGTCAAAATTATGTCAACACGATAATAACCATCCTAAGGTTTATGTTTATAAGACTCACAGAAGCTTGGAGATAAAACGGAAGACATCGAAGTTGAACCTCCTTTCCAATGTAACATTTCTTCTAAGATTCCTGGCAGGTGGCCATTCAGGCGGAAAGAAAGCTCTCCAGCTCCGGGGAGCGCAGGAAGCAGCCCAATTCATCACCGTACATCATTAGTTGTAAGAAAATTTTTCCCTTAAACTGAGATTAAATATGCCTTCCAGTAGCTTTCACCCACTTCGGCCCCCTAGAGGGACTGAAAAATTGCCTACTGTGCCTCCTACATGCAGATGGTGCTATGTTAACATTTATAACAGTGACTTGAGAACTGTCCCTTTTCCTCACTAAAGAACTTGTTAATTAACAACTGGCTTAGTTTTGATTAATTAGGTTCTGTAATGTAATGTGCCACCTTCCTTTCATGAAGACCTTGAAGGGACATCTGTTACTGTTAGTAGCGCTCCCTCGTCCTCCATTACTGATTGGTGATACCTTATGTTTGCACAGTGCTTCAGCCTCTCCAAGCATCTTCAGATACATCATCACATTGCAATGTCATAAGAAGGGGCTGCACCACTGCTGGTAGGTTACCTTCACAAAAATCTTTGTATCTACTTTATGATACAGTATAAAGGAGAGGACAAGTGGTGTAAAACACATCTGAGAGACTCCTAGAGATTGTGACAGGACAAAGGGTAGGGAAAAACTAATGTATTTTAAGAGAAGAGTAATTATCAGAACACACTCTGGATGTCTACTCCCTAACTGGCAGTTACCTACAGAGCACATATATTCCTATCTTAATAGGCCATTTGTAAAGTCACAACCACTCCTACAAACACAGATAGGAAGTGCCTGTCACTGGACTGGGACCGGGACTGGGACAGACAGAGGTTAGAAAGGGAGCAGGAGAAGCCACCCTTCCAGCCGTGGGTATTAAATGTAGAGCACAGTAGAAAGAAATGAACAGCCTTAGTCAAAACGATGCCTTAGTGGCCCGGGAAAGATGGAGAAGAGGTCACGGCGGGAAGAGGGGAGGGCATCTCAGCAGGAGAAACAGAATATAAACCCCATGTTTCCAAGCACAGCCTTCCCCAAAGCCAAGGACAAAGGGCTAGCTCCACGGTAGTGCTCTGAAGACGGTCAAGGACGAGACCTGGAGACCTCACGCTCTGGAGTGAGCCTGGTCCTGTACGGCTAAGTGAATGGCCTGCTACTATGACTAAAATGACAGCAACTTTTTTCCCCATCAAGCCGAAGAGAGCTGTGTTTGTTCCAAGAAGGCATCAAAAGAACTCAGACTCCTCTTTGCCTCAGCACGTAACAGGTTTGGGTAGATGTGTGACTGCAAACGTTAAGGATCCATGGGGAGCAGTTCTAGCGTTTCATCCCACTGGACACGATGGTGAAGTACCTGTCAGAGTCACTGCGGAGGATCAAACCCCTGCCTGCTGGGATCCACACCCTGCTGCCTCCCTGACTGCATGCTGCTGAGGGACATGTTTGCCTGTGTAGTTCCCAGCCTGTGGAAGTGCACGCACCCCGATAATGCAGAATCTGGAAAGCTTAGTAACTGAACCTGATAACAGCTGGCTTTGATCCAAGAAATACATGTTTTAAATACCAAGTCACAGTAACAGTTCTGATTTCTCCCCAGAAACAGGAGAATTTTAGGTTTCCCTGATCCTTAGGGGAAATGAACTGCATGCCTGAAACTGTGCTGACACACAAGACCGAGGAGAAAAGTTGAGAAACCGATGACAAACCAACCTTGTTGGCAGGGTGCAGCAACCGTCCGCCGTGAGTCGGACTTGAGTCTCGTAGCTGTCCAGAGGGCACACGGCCTGCTGAACGGAGGGGCACTCCACGGTGCTGCAGTCCACACTGAAAACTGAGAGGGGCAAACAGAGGCACCATTTACTGTTACATTTACTTGCATTTTGAGTCCCAACACGAAACACTGGCCTTTGGCAAAGAAAGGGCTGCAGGTTCCTTGTGTCCCAGAACCCTCTCCTCGCAATGACATTTTCATTTCAGCCAAGAGTAGAGAACTGCCATATGTCCCATATCGGAGCCAGGGAGGCAGGGTACCAGACATCTAAGAGTGAGGATGAAGACGTAGGGGGAGAGTGACACCAGTGGCGGTTACGTGGCTGGAGAGAGCCGGCCAGCCAGAGGCGCTTCTCGTGGAGCATGGTAAGAGATGGACAAAGCGTTGTTTGGCTTGAGGCATTATTCTAGCAGTTAGGAAAAAAACAACCCTGACCAATGGTTAGAAACTTGCAAAGAGGAAAATCACTATCGTCTAGACCTGTTCGCAGACCATATTAGAAATGCCACAAGAACAAGGATGTTAGAAACAATATAAAGCAAGAAATAGCTGGGACAGGACAACAAATCAAATGTAGCAAAGAAGGTGAGTAAATAGTCTAAGTGGTCTCAGCACATGCTGTCAAGTCAGCGGAGGGACGGTGGGGAGCCGGCAGGGAGAAAGACTGGGGCGGAGGAGTTCGGGACAACGCATCCGGCATTCTGATGCGTATACTTATCTAAACATAACTTGCTGTTTACATATGACGAGTGCCTTTAAGTGTTACAAGGTGATCGATATGTCTACAAGTTAGGGCTCTGATCTCCTCTGGGGGGATGAAGCACGGAGCTGGAGGACCAAAAATGTTAACCCCGCTTCCCCATCAAGCATACTTAAAATTAAAGAACAGGAAGAGAAGAAACAAAGATGGTCCCTATCTACCGGCCATCTGGACTCGTGGACGATCTCCCTGGCTCTCTGACGAGAAGGCCAGACGTCAGGCTGCCGGGACCCAACGTGCCCGTCTTCCCCGGGAGGCCAGCAGCGGCAGAGGGGGCTGCGACCCTGCGACCCGGTGACGCGAAGCCTCGAGGCTGCTGAGAGGACGCCCGCGCGTACCTGGTTTGCACTCATAGAGGTCACAACACTCTCCCGGCTTCCCTGAGGCTTTGGACACTAGTATGTTCAGGTATCCCGGCTGGCAGACTTTGCGCAGGCAGCCCGCGGGGTGGCACACGCAGCGGCTGGGTAAGGGGCAGCACTCCCCGGGGGGGGCATAGCCCTCGATCAGAACGGAATCTTCAGGACACCGTGGAGAGAACTGGACTTCACAGCGGGCCTTGGAGCAATCTGGCTTCTCTTCTAAATGGGAGAGAAAGAATTTAGCACATGCCCGGGGGCAGCGTGGGGCACTGGCGTCGGAAGCACGGGCAGGCCTGAGGATCTACTCACGGACCGAAGAGAAGGGAGAGAGGAAGAAGTGTGGTGGGAACGGTCACACTCAGCTTAGCCAGCCGTGCAAATCTCCCGAGAGCCGCTCACGACACGCGGGGGGGGGGGGGGGGGGGGGGGGGTGAGGCTGCAGTGGCCTTCTCCACCTTCCCGCTCACCGGGGCTGGATAACCCATGTCCAGTGCGTGGACCTAAATCAAGAGTGGCCCAGGCAGGTGCCTGCGAGATGCGCAGAATCTGGGAGCTGGACTTCAGCACTGACACGCCTGAAAGCCTTTGAATTTAAAAGGAGCTCTAAGGGCTGCTCTTAGAAAACAGTGTATGTTTAAAACCCTGCAACAGATCCAGGAATAAATTCTGGCTACTCCAGGGACTAGGGACAAGGTACGTGATAATCAACATGAAAGATCTCTATCTCCGAGCCCTGAATTCTGAAGAGACGAACTTATTCAGATCATAGGGCTCTCCGACGTGGAAGCCCAGCAAGACAGAGAACGAGCTATGTCCCTGTAATTTCCCTGAACGCCGCCCGGTGTTGTCTGTCTCTAGCAGCGATCCATCAAACGCCCCCTTCTCCTTTCTCCGGTATTATGTACTGACCACTGCTGCATCTCCATTTTAAAAGATAAGAAAAATAAGTTGAGCAAAGCCCTAGCATCCGGAGCCCCAGTCCACAGTGGAGTCTCTTTTTTTAAGCTTTTAAGAAACTTATACCGACATCACGTCCTTCAGAAAAAAGCTGAAACAAACTGAAAGCACAACATCATAGTCCTGCGATGTCTGGGGCAGATGAGGGAAGTTCAGACAACACTGGGTGAAAATGATACCGTGTGGTATTGGGGTACGTTATCATTAGCTCTGTCTTTCCTACAGTGAAACCCAGACAGAATCACAAAAGCAGGGTCGGATCCAGATCACCTAGTTTTCGTCTTCTAAACAAAAACTCGTGAAGCCCAAGAGTTCAAGTGATCTGCCTGTGATCAGTGGTGAAAGGAAAACAAGAATCCAGGCCTCCTCACTTCCAGTTCACTTGGCTCTTCCTATTACAAAGGTAGACACCTATTTCCAAAACCAAATCTTCCTCAGGTCATTCCTACCTCAATTGCTGTATCATTCATTCCACTGACCGTCTTCCTCGTCTACTTCCTGGCTAATCAAAGTACACTGTAGGAAAGCCTTCATACTCGCAGTTCTAGTAAATTCATTAAAACATAATTATTAAGCGCCTGCTGTTCTAGCACCATGGGATGCACCACGAAGAGAACAAGCATAGCTTCCTGCCCTTGTACAGTTCACAGCACCGTGGAGGGAAATACAAAGTAAAGAACAAACATCATAAATGAGCAAACTGTGTCACAGCAGAGGGTGTCGGGGCCATGGGGAAAAAATGGAGCGGAGCAAGGGAGAATCTGAGTGCATGGAAGTGGGGAGACAGCTGCAGTTTGGTCAGAACAGGCATCGCTGAGAAGCCAGTGTTTGAACAAAGACTTGCAGGAGGGAGAGGATGGGCCATGCAGCTATGTGGGAGAAGAACGTCCCAGCAGAAGGAACAGCTAATGCACTCCTGTGTGTCCCAGGAAGAGAAAGGAGGCCCGTGTGGCTGCAGCAGGATATATGGAGAATGCATAGATCCTATTTTCCTATGGTTACCCCAAGCAACTGCCTTGCGAAGAGAACACAAGAGGAATCCCATTCTGGGCTAACCATCAGCATGGACAGAACAAATCAAAGAGCTGAGGAGGAGAAAGTGAATCTTGACTGCATGGGGACTGATGGAGATGGAGTCTGTGAAGTACATTCAGTGGATAGCTTATCTGGCAAACCCAAACACACTGTCTCGTAATAAGAGCTCCGTGACTTTAACTGCAAATAGCACTTAACTCCTACTCTTGTTAATGTGCTGCAATTCACTTCTGTATCACATTCTACTACATTCTTATCCTGCAAAATATCTGGTATGTATAATCAGACTTTTAAAACACATGCTTCCATAGAACATGCTTTCATCATAACCCAACATATTAGATCTTCCTGGTTGTTATTATTATTATTATTGTTATTTTACTTGACGGAGAGAAACACATTGAGAGCGAACATAAGCAGGAGGAGTGGGAGAGGGAGAACCAAAAGCTTCCCACTGAGCAAGAAGCCCGATGTGGGACTCGATGCCAAGATCATGACCTAAGCCGAAGGCAGATGCTTAACCGATTCAGCCACCCAGGCTGTCCCTAGAGCTACCTGATTATTGTGCTCTTCACATTTCATGGTCTCAATGTTGTCACCTACTGATGTGTTTTGCAGTTCAAGCCTTGAGAGATTTATTTACTTCCTAAGAACTACCATTGTAATACAAATGGGATAAGGTATTATAGGCACAGTCTGAACCACTGTCTGAAGGGATTTAGGAATGTCAAAAATGAGGGCTAGGTCTTATTAAGTACTTTCTCAACTTTTCTCAAGATGATCACATTGACTTTCCCTTTATTTATAATCAATTAGCAGATTTAAAATTATCCTTGTTTTCTTAAAGCCTCTTTCTAAAGATCCAGCTGGATTTGACTTCATAACATTAAGATTTTAAAATTTATAAGCCTGAATAATACTCACCTGTAGCTCTTTGGTGTGTGTGTGTGCGCGTGTGCATGCGTGTGCACTGCCCTCATCCAGTCTTAGTTCCCAAGTTACACTAAATTGTTCAATGAGCTGTTTATCATTCTACCTTACTCTGCTATAAAACAGTCTAAGAAACATAGGAATTACCCATTTTTGACGTTTTCATATACATAATTATGAAACTATCAGAACTCAGTATTTTTTTTTACAGAAGGGACAGATTTATTAGATTTCAAGCATTCTACTCTTTAATCATCTGTACTGACATAGCTAAGTGTCTAATTTATCTAGGTCTAATTTATAGATTTTCAAATTCATTTCAGGTTGTATGACCAAGCATTCTTTTTTTGTAGTTTATGTGCTCATTAGTTCTGTTAGTTTTTGAATCTCTTCCTCCTTCAACTTCCAGATCATTTCACTGATTTTTCTCTACTGCTTAGTTCTTTTCTACTTCCTCTACTTCCTTAGAAGTGCAAATAAATTTAATTGTGACTTTAATACTTTAAGCCAAATAGTGCTTTGGTTATATTCTGATTTTTTGATACGCATTACTCTCAATGTAACTCATTTCTAAATAATTCAACTTTGATTCACTCTTTAACTGAAGACTTTATAGAAGAATGCTATTAAATTTCTGCATAAGTATTTCTGGCTTTCCTCTTGATTTTAATTTTTATAGTTTTATTGTCATGTTGCAGAGAATGTAGGCCATACAATTTTCTACTTCTGTTAATTTCTCGAGTTCGTGTTTGTGTGTATGTGTGTGTTTTGGCACAAGCGTGTATACATGCGGTCTAAGGTCAACTTTAAAATATATGCGATTTGAAAAAAACACATATTCTGTTTATTGGATGTAAACCAGCAAATCTATTCAATCAAGCTTAATTATGACATTCAGATCACCTTACATCTCCTCTTAATTTCCAAGAAGGAAATTTCCTTTAATTTCTAGTTCCTTTAATTTCCAAGAAGGATCTATTAAAATCATCCACTATGAACCAGTAACTTCTTATATTTCTAACAGATTTTACTCTAAATTCTTCAGATTGTGGTCTTAACTCCATGACTAGCAGGCATAAGATTCAAGCCTATTACACTGACTTGGCAAGTTGTAAAATGATGCTTTCGAAGAATCTAGATTTCTAAGATTTGTATTTTTCTTTTTATCTCTGGAATTGTTAACATTCTTGGCTTTTCTCTTCTTTCAACTCTCTATTCACGTCTCGATGGATTATCCCGAACCCCTACTCACCAGCACCTGGCCCACCAGTTCTCACCTGCGGCTTACACCCAACTACGGTTACCACAGCATTGGGAAGTGTCTTTCTATACTTTTCTCGGCCCCATTTCTAAATTTATTCATCTCTGCCTCCATTCCACCTCTCTTCCATGAAGAAAATACGGAGAACACTATAGTCACACACGTATTTCCCCTCATTTAGAAGGTTTTTCTGATATTACCTCTGAATTTTAAATTTCATCCATTTGAAAAGAAGCCTCTCCTGATTCTTTCCCTATGGTGCCTAACAAATCTATATATAATAGTTAAGTTAATTAACAAGCTTTTCAGTCTGGTTGCCTTGGCAACACTTTGCAACTGGCATCTTAAAAAAAAAAAAAAAAAAAAAGAACAAAAAATGCCCCAGATATAGAAAGATTAAAGTGAAAGTATCACTTGTAACAGAGGTCACTGAGAGAAAATAGCTTCTTTCATCATATTAATTATCTTCCTTTAAGAGGTTAGCCCTTAAAATATTGACAGGGTCATCCCATATTAGAAATATTTTACGATCAAGTGTCTATCAGTCGTGGTCACTTGAACCTGTGTGACCACATGTTGGCTAGTTGTAGATATTCTCTCCAGGTCCATAGGTCAATAGGGAAAGTACAATCATGATCTACAAGCAGCAATCGCATTCAAGATTTTTTGCTTAAACACAGATTTAAATGAAACCAAAGCCGCAACAAAAACTACTAGATGGGAGGAGGAGGGAAAAAAAGAGAGAGAGAAACATTATACTGCCAGATTCTCACACTATCTGATTTTTGCAGGGTCCCACACATCTGACCCTGAAGCCTTCCTCCTCTTTCAAAGCCTCTTAAAATGTCACTTAAAATGCACATTTGTTAATGGAAAACATGCAGCATGAAACAGACGATTGAAATCTAGACAGGTAACTAACTACAGAGTCGACACTGCTGAGTGCTCCGTGGGCCCTTTTCCCGACACCTACCCTGAGTCTCTCTCTCTCTCTCTCTCTCTCTCTCTCTCTCTCACACACACACACACACACACGCGCGCGCACGCAACTCACGGTCACTCTGAACACAATCTATGGGAGTTCCAACCACAGACGTATTTCAAGGGACACCGAGTTTGAATCGGACTTGATATCACAGAACTGAGTAGGCAGAGTACAGAGTTAAGAGGAGAGGAGTGTGGGACCACTGTTTCCCCTACATCTCACTCTGGTAATCTCCCCCCCACATAACCTGAAATCTCGGCGTAGCCACGGCATCAGTGAGGGAATGGCAGGAGCCACGTGGAGCTTGGGGGTCGCAAACCTCCTCACGGTACCAGCTGAGGCGCAGTCTGAGAGATCTCTAATCCCTCTCTCACTCATTCATCTGACAAATATTTACTGAAGGACCTCCATGTGCTGGGGGTTCTTGGGCACAGAGCTTCGAGCGGGGAATAAAACCAAGCCCTTGCCTCCCTGGATTCACAATTCTGGAGCGAGACAATATACCAAGAGCTACAGAGTGTGCTGCCGGGTGGTGATAAATTGCCCAAAGTAGAATCAGCAAAGCGGGGGCACCAGCTGGGCGAGGCCAGATCTCACAGAGGCCGGCACCTGCAGAGACCTGAACACAAGAAAAGAGAAGGCAGGCAAATAGCAGGGCAGGAGTGACTTGGATGCAGGGACCAGCCAGAATCAAGGTGCTAAGGCAAGAACTCTCCAAACACCTCATAATTATTAAGAAGAAATTTAAACAGGTGTAATTCACAGGTAGAAAATACCAATAAAGACTTACAAGAAAAGTCTTTTGACAGACGTTTCTTACTAAGGATTCAGTTCTCAGGACTGGGCTAGAGAAATGAAAGTGATCTTTATTAATGGGGCACCTTCTATGTGTGAGGCACCATGCCTCTCCTTTTCTCACCCCTCTTTCATACTCCCATGGGAACACAGAGAGGTTAAGAATCCTGGCTAAGGTCACAAAGCAACTGACAGAGCCTCCAAAGCCTACAATCTTCTCACTGGTCCACAATGCCAAAAGCAAAAGGAACTTCACCTTTCCTTATCAGCTTTCCTGGTGCTTGTATATTTAGACAATGCTACACTTTTGCTCACACATAGAAATGCAAAATTAATTTGCAAAGATAGAGAGTTTCAGGGTCTTTGGTACTGTTCTCAACACTTTTTGGTCGGCCATCCTCCCAAACTCATTTGCTCCTTGGCCTTACAGACATCACCTGATAAAAGGTGGAGTTTTTTTGTATCCAGCACTATTCTGTTCTGAAAACTTCTATTACAAATGTAAGACATATGTCATCCCTACAATTTTAAGTTTAGAGACTGACTCCTTTAAAGTTACACTGTGAATTCTCTTCATTCACATTCCATGATTTTATCATAACCTTTTTTGGCAAGCTTCGTGGTGAAGGCTTGTTCCACACAATCATAACCCCGAGGGGAAAAAATTAGGCTTGTTGATACAGTCCCAGAAATATTTCATATTTCAGCTTGTTCAGAAACACCAGCTATACTTTCCCAGCACTCTCTTTTACTCTGAATTTAGGATTTAACAGTGAGGGAATCTACATATGCCCTTTCCTTGGCAGTTTCTTAAAAGTGCCAAATTAAATTGTTTTTATTACCTAATAAAGTTAGTTTGCATCACAGTAGAATATAAATTAACCAAATATAAAGAAAAAATTAAATTATCTGTAAAACTGCAACATGAGATACTTCAGTGGTTCTCATGCTGGCTGTCCATGAGAATCACTGACCAAGCTTTTAAGAATACCACTGTCTCAATGCCACCTTAAATCAATTAAATCAGAATTTCTAGGGGAGGGGTCTGGGAATTAAAATATTTATTTTAATAGCTCCCTGGGTGATTCTATTGTGTGATGAGAGCTGAGAATTACTGTGTTACTCCTCGCAGCAAACTGGGAATCTTTACAATGAAGCTCCCTATTGACAACAGAGCTTTGCCAAGGGCATGTTCAAACATGCTGTCAAATGGCAGCTGGCTAGATGCCAAAGCAGCACTGAGCCCTCCAGATTTCTGCCTGCCACCAAATAGCCTAAGCTCTATGCTGAGCCCGTGCTACCTTCAGGAAATCTCCCAGACCACACATCTCATTTAAGCAGGATCTTACTGAATTGGGTTGAAAATGCTGCTTTAGATGAGAGCTTTGCTAGTCAAAGGGTGGCTTGCCCCGGACCAGCAGCATCAGCATCACTTGGGAGCTTGTTGCGGCTGTAGAGACTTAGACCCTTGGGCCAGACCCAATGAATCAGAAATTGCACTTTAGCAAGCTCTCCCGGTGATTCAGCTGTCTTGAGCAATGGTTCTTAAACAGTGGGCCACGGACAGGCACATGGGCCTCTCCTGGGGATATGCTAGAAATGCAAATTCTAAGGCCCCGGAGCACACCTACAGAATTAGACACTCTGGGAGAGGGGCCCAGCGGTCGATCCGAATAAGCCCTCCCCGAGGTTCTCAGACACAGAGCAGTCTGAGAACTACAGGGCTAGGAGAGGGACTCTGCACTCTGGCAGCACAGGACCATCTCTGGCGAGTTTTACCAGCCCATAAGCTCAAGACTACAACCCAGAGCAAGACAATCAGAATTACCGGAAGTGAGCCACTGGTATCGGGATTTTGTAAAGTCTCCCAACTTTTCTAAACTTGATCCACTGTTCTGGGCGCCTCTCCCCACCAATACTCCACACTCCCAAGGGTTTGAGGCTGCTTTAATTCTTAGGAAACCTGAATCAATGAGTTCTCTGGAGCCTTCCTGGAAAAGATCAGAGCTCCCTGGGAAGAGTGAAAATAGCCAAGAGGGTAGGGAGTAAAGAGCTGGATCCCAAACACGGCCTGTGTACGTTCTACTGAATTTTAAATCACAGTTTACCAAAGGTTATTAGAATTCTGAGTCCAGAGACATTTTATTTCATCATCTGTTAATTCACACCAGGAACATGTATTCAATTTACTTCCAGAGGGATCTGCCATTTATCTAATTAAATTTATATATTCATACACAGTAACACGTTTTCAAAATGTAACAGTGAGTTTATTTTTTAAAAATCTGGCAATAAAATAAAGCCTCAGGATGGTTTGGATAAATGTACAAAAAACTGAAGATGGCTTTCAAAAAGACTAAGTTGGCCTAATAAACTTCTCTGAATACCTCATCCCCTTTTTGCCATAAACACAAGCCCACAGAAAAGAAATGAAAATTATCAGAGAATGGGAAAATGACTAATGAGGAAAACTTAAATGAACTAAATTTGTGTAGTTGGTTCAGCAACATCTTAAGAGGAATCTTCATAACAGTTTGAAAATGTCATAGAGGCATACATATTAGAAATGAAGAACTCGGGGCACCTGGGTGGCTCAGTGATTTAAAGCCTCTGCCTTCGGCTCAGGTCATGATCTTGGGGTCCTGGGATCGAGCCCCGCATCGGGCTCTCTGCTCAGCAGGGAGCCTGCTTCGCCTTCTCTCTCNGGAAGGAAGGAAGGGTGGAAGGGTGGAAGGGTGGAAGGAAGGGTGGAAGGGAGGAAGGGAGGAAGGGAGGAAGGAAGGAAGGAAGGAAGGAAGAAAGAGAAAAGAAAGAAAGAAAAGAAAGAAAGAAAGAGAAAGAAAGAAAGAAAGAAAGAAAGAAAGAAAGAAAGGAAAGAAAAGAAAAGGAAAGGAAGGAAAAAAGAAAAGAGAAAAGNAAAGAAAAGAAAAGAAAAGAAAAGAAAAGAAAAGAAAAGAAAAGAAAAGAAAAGAAAAGAAAAGAAAAGAAAGAAAGAAAGAAAGAAATGAAGAACTCCCCAGGGCAGTGTTTAAACAGTAGGCAACATCCTTTACAAATACAAACAAAGCCTCTATCTTGCAGAGTGGTTCTGACTTTGGGTCGGTTGCTTTCTATACTTCAAGTTTTCCTCCTCCGAGGAAGGGATGCCACAAAGTAGGCTCTTCTTTTGTGTAATCGTGATACAGATTTGGAAAAATAAAACATAAGATTTTGAAGATGAGAGAATGAAGGGTCTGGGTTCCTCATCTGTGAAATGGGGGGCTGGCACTGTGGGTGTCCCCTGTGGATGGCGCCCAGCCAGGAATTCTGCGAGCCCTTCCAATGCAACCAGGGACTCCGGGCCTCTGCTCCTTTAAGGAGGACCAACAATAATTGTGGAGTTAAAGGAGGAGGCAGCCCTTTTCTTTTAAAACTCCAGGATTTGTGGGATTTGTTAACGATGTAGAGTTTTAGTAGTATAGTAGAAAAATGCGATCTTATGAGACTAAGAAACAAGGAACAGAAAACCAAGGGTATTGTTGGTAATACTGTCAATACGTTCTTGAGTCCCAGAGGTGGTACATGGATTTCAAAAGTCTTTAAAAGAGGGGCGCCTGGGTGGCTCAGTGGGTTAAAGCCTCTACCTTTGGCTCAGGTCATGATCTCAGGGTCCTGGGATCCAGCCCCCAATCAGGCTCCCTGCTCAGTGGGGAGCCTGCTTCCTCCTCTTTTTCTGCCTGCCTCACTGCCTACTTGTGATCTCTCTCCCTCCTCTGTGTCAAATAAATAAATAAAATCTTTAAAAAATATTTTTAAAGAAGTCTTTAGAAGAACTCCAGAGAACATTATGTGTTGGAGGTCTTCAGAGGTTCCTGAAAGTGACTATACTCATGTGAACAAAACAATGTATCAAGAGGCATGGCTGGGTGGCTCAGTAGGTTAAGTATTTGACTCTTGTTTTCAGGTGGGGTCATTAGCTCAGGGTGGTGAGATGGAGCCCTGTATCAAGCCCCACATGGGTGTGGAGCCTGCTTGAGATTCTCTCTCTCCCCATACCCCCCCCCAACTCACACATGCTCTCTCTCAAAAAAATAAAATAAAAAGATATATCAAGAATAAGGCAGGCATAGAGCAGCATGAGTAAAGGACAGGTACAGAGTACTGCAGAGTACTGTCACTGTTTTGTCTCTTCTGACAACAGCCGCTGCAAAAAAAGAACAGCAGGCTATTTAACTGTTCAATTGATTAGTTCTCATGAGGGTTTGCACATTCTGGGGGGATAAAAAACAACATAACCCATATGGCTAAAAATATAGAAGTAGACTTTTGAAAAAATTATTTTGGCCATTTATTTCCTCTTTCTCTTCCTCCCTTCTTTGTTTTACTTAAGATAAAATATTTGTTTATACCACTTGCTTGCCATTGAAGAGAGGTTACCTTTTAGATACTTTTTACCTTTCTCATATAGGAATCAGTCTACCTATTGGCTTACTACCAAGATTTGAGAGCCAGAAAAAAAACTATGTTCCAATCTTGGCTCTTCCACAACTAGCTGTGTGATCTTGGACAAGTTTCCCGACACCTGTCTGTTTCAAAGTTTCCTCAGGGCTGTTGTAAGAGTTAGGCGAGATAATATATATTGCAAATAGTCCTCTCCCTGGCATGTTTAAGTGTCTGAAAGAGAATCACTCTTATCATCATCAATTACTACAGAAAGTCTAGGCTTTGAGTCAGAATGACCTGAGAATACTCAGTACATGTATGTGTTCAATGGTACATAATATTCTACAAAAATGCTTTGGAGAATAAAAGAATATACACATTCTTTTATATTATATAAGTCTGTAATACATGTTATATAAATATAAAACATATTTCATGGTGAACGTATACATGTGATGTGTACACATGCACACATGCACGCAGACACTACCTCAGGCCCTCACACTGGCTCACTTCTCCTCAAGTCTGTTTAAACCTAATGCCCCACACAACGCCTGGGACATGGATGTGACCATCATATGTGTGATCTTTTTGATAAAGTTGAAGCTGATTCGGAGGCAGACAGACAGACACACACACACCCCATCTATATCCCCACAAGCACACATCCTTAGCACGCTCCACACACAGTCATCTTAGGACACCGAAAGTTTTACTCAAGTCCTGGTTCTCTGTCAGCTTCCATTACTTTCTTTATTAATTCCTTTTAAAAAAAAAAAAAAAGGCCACTTTTTTGAAAGAACAGTCTCTGCTGTCTGGAGAGAAAGAAGGAAGCTGCCTTGTATAGGCAGTTTTCCCTGGAGATTCTTCCCCAGCTATCTGTGCATTCAAGACGTGTTGATGGGCCTGGCTCGCCAACTTATCAAATTGACAAGATGGAGTATAATGGTCACGACTGCCCCCCCCGCCGCAACATTTATACCCACACCGCTAAAGGCCCTCCCTGGTGAGAAAGTGCTTCATTCTTGCAGACCGTCTCTGGGGGTCAGCGCCTCTCAGAGCAGCCTCATTCCCTTCCCACAACTCTTTCTCTGAAGGCCTCCCCACCCGTCTGACCGTTCCTTCGGCTCCAGCACCCGATTCCTAATCAGCCTTGTGCTGGGCCAAGCCCCTGAAAGGGCCCCACGTTTCTATGCTGTCTTTGTATTTTTTGTGTACCCACGGCGTAAACCCTCATCTACCACGACCGCCAAGAGGGCACGCAGAGACTACAAATATGTGAGCTGCAGCTGAGCAAAGGGCCGTGTTTACTTTCCATCCTGAACGACAACTTGACCTGCAGCAAAAACAAAAATACTGCAATGTGTATTTTTTCCCAGAAATGATAATTATAGTACTCCAAACATTTTTCAAACTTTAACTACCAAAATGGAAAAGGCATTTCAAAAAATAATTTATTAAATAGGCACTTATATTCTTGGTAGCCCTTACATGGAAATTCTACTTTTTTTTTTTTCTCCTTGTAGCCATTAAAGGGCTTGGAGCCTGGCTCAAGACCCTCTTCCAAGGCAAGGGGAGGTTTAGCCTGCCGAGCTGACAGGTGCTTAAAGAGCCCTCCTTATTCATTGTGGTCAGCATGAGTTTATGGCACCTCTTCCACGCAAAAATACCCACGATTTAAGAATCACAGCCTGTGCGTGGAACAATAGAAAGGCAATTCTCCTCCTCGGGCTCATGAAATGCCTGAACCAAGGAGCAGAGGCCAGAGAGGCTCCAGGTACCAAACACAGGAAGGAGTATGGGATTTAGACTCCTCTCAGGGGCATAATGTAAACCCCAGCTATTCCTACTCCTCTCTCTGAAGAGTGTGCTTCCTCACTTCATTCCCCACCTGGTTGTTTTCCTCTAGCCAGTTTTTCTAGACTCTGTACTCCCATCAGAATATGGCCATTGTAACTACCACTCTCGGGCTTTCTGACATTCTTCCGAACAGGGGTTCTCGCTTGAGAGTGTGCTAGACAGCTTTTAAAAGCACGGACTGTGAACCATGCCTCCGGAATTGCTGAATTAGTTGGTCTCAGCTGAAGCCTGAGAATGTACATTGCTACCAAAGTCACAGGTTACTGATGCTGCTGGCCACAAACCATGATTTGAGGCCTGTTGCTTTAGACCTCATCCATTTGAACATTTTTCATCTCCTATAAGCTCTACCACCATCTCTCCTCCCCTCAGGCACAGCTGCAGCTCTCTTCCTCTCTCCGTAGATAGGTTCTGAGCTGGCTCGAGGTATAAGAGGATCGTGACATGCTTACTGAACCTGATGGGTCTGAACAACAGAGGTCCCAGCCAATCTCATCCTCTCTTACATTTTTCCCCCAAGAGAGTGCTCGCTTGTACGTGTGCAAGTGGGGATGGGGAGGGCAGAGAGAGAGAGAATCTTAAGCTTGATGGAGGCTCCACATGGGGCTTGACCTCATGACCCTGAGATCATGACCTAAGCCGAAATCAAGAGTTGGAAGATTCACCAACTGAACTACCCAGGCGCCCCCACTCCCAATCATCTTCTTCATTAAGTGACAGTCCCTATGGAACTACCACCTCAGACCTGAGATAAAATTCAGAGGCGCTCCAGGAGAAAGCAGGCATCTGTGTCAGACGTCTGTGTCAGTGGTTCGGACATCTACGTCAGACAGCATGGAGAGGCTAGGGCTGTTGCCACCGAACACAGTGCTTAGTGCAGCCACTCCCATGTTTCAAGGGTACAGCATAGTTCAAATATTTTCAAATACAGCAAAAGACATAATGATTCTCTAAATAATTCTAACCAGAATGAATTAAAGGGAACAAAACAATATATGATGAATCAACTCTCACAAATTCATACTCCAATAATTCAGAATTTGTGATATTTTGGAATAAGCGTGTCATGATATTTAACTTTATGTGTCTTATGGAGACTAGACTTCACAAAGTTGCTAGGGATCTAAGTTCCTTTCATTTTTTTTTTGCTCCTCAATACCTACTTGTAACCCTTGTCCATCTAGTCTTCCAACTAGTGTAAAGAGAGGAAAACACAAGGGGAAGGGCACAACTCTAAGTGGTGTATATACTGTGTGAAGTCCCATTATGGCGTCTGCTCCCTTCACATGGCCTGGACTCAGTCACATGGCCACGTCTACCTGCAAGGAAGTCTGATAAATGTAGTCTTTATTCTGAGTGGCCATATGTGTAGCCAAAATTTTATATCTATCAAAGAAGAGGAGAATGGATATATGGCTGCAGGGACTAGAAACCTCTGTAATAATTTTTCTAAGAAAATAAACTGTGTAAATAGGGAAGTATACTTCCCTTCAAAGAATAAAAGTAAATAGAGCCTTCTGAAGAATCCCTTGAGAAACACTCAAATAAGTAATACAGGTAGATGTAAAGAACACCTGCTTGTATTGCTTATTTGTGTTAAAAGTACCTGGAAAATTCTTATTCATCAACTCCATAAATATGTAATAATCAAATACCATATAAGAGACACTGTAATTAAGTTGTATATTTTAATAATTAAGCAAGGTTATATACAGAGAACCCTTAGTCATCAGTGAGCCTAGATTTTCTATGCACACAAACTTTAAGTGGAAAGCCTAGGCTTCTTCTGAAATGTTCTAATTTCAAAAAATCAATCTAATCCTTCCTACAATTAAAGTATAAAATAAAGGTGAACTGAAGATTTGAAGATTTAATTACTAGAAAGTAGAGGAATTAATACGCCCGTCCTTGCATAAAAATGTGGGAATGGTTTTATCTACAGGATGCGTACTTGTCAAAGGAAAAGAACATTCTTCTTAGCCAGAAATTCTTACATGTAAGTGGAAAAAACGGTGGTCTAACAAAGCCAAATGACTTGCCCAAGGGTTCATCTGGCTAACAAATGGTGAGGCTGAGCCAGAAGTCAGGTCTCCTGGAGAATTTTACATTGGTTCCACCAAGACACGTGGTCATACGAACATTCTTGTTCTTTGGTCTGTAGTCTGCATCCTTCCCTGACAGTTTTTCTTTTCTGCAATACTTAAAGTTGCTCAGAATCTAGCTTAAAATTTTGATTACAATGCCCCTTTACTATGAAATCAGTTAAATACACAAACCAAACCAAACCAAACCAAAAGTAACCCTTTCTAAGTGGACTGCATAAGAAAGGTCAGAAGAGCAACCTCTGGTCATAGGGTAGCTGTGGTGCTGTCCAGCACTCAGGTGCTGATAGGCTGCTGGCCCGCACAGGCAGAGCGCGCCTCGTCCTCCCAGACACAGATAACAAACACACTGGGAATGGGAGGGATGGCAGGCTCGCCAAGATGGAATCGGTATGCACACCAAGGGACTTGGGGCTGGGGGCCTGGAAGAAGACAGCTCCCATGTGAAACACCCCAGGGTCTCCTACGACAGGGTTCTCCTCTGTTAACGACCCAATCCCCGGGAAGTTTATTTAGACCTCTGGCAATTCTCCCCAGTTCATTCAGAAAATGAAGGTGAGTCATAGAAAAGTAGAAACTCGAAGACCAGAGGCTGGTTATAAATACCAGACTGTCTCTCAGCATTCAAGATGGAAGAAAGCCTCACGTGTTAGCTGAGTATCTGCTTGCAGGATCTTGACTTGGTGTAGCCTCTCTAACTCAGAATTAACTTCTGGAAAGACCTCTGTAAAGCCCCTTCACGCTGCCATGGCTTCCTCACATGTTCACCGGTGCTTCTCTGCTCTTCTCGGTTTTGCGGTGGACAAGACTTATCTGGATATCTGTACCTGGTGATGGCTGAAATCCTACCGATACATGTGACCTGTGATATTCAGACTCTGTCCCCATAGTGAGTGTAGGCTTCTGCCGGCTCAGCCTTTCCAAGAACTGTGGATCCCTTGTGCAGCCAATGAGGAGGATGCCTGCCTTCTCTATGCCTTCTCCATTTTCCCCTCTTGTTTTTCTTACTATTTTCCTGTATTGAGGTCATAGCTATCCTTATGTTCAGAAAAGCCACTTTGCAGAATTTAGGGTTTTTGTTAGTACTATTCTTTGCCCATGTTACAACTGAGAATATAAAAACTTGCCTTGGAAGGGGGAAAGGGAGCCTCAAAGGTGGTCAACGTTTAAGCAAGGGAGAGCAGGAATCCCACAGGTTTTCTTGATTCGGGAGCTTATAAGTTGGTTATATGTGAATTTCTATTCTGAGGTGTTTTGTTGTTGTTATTGTTAAGAAACAAAACCAAAAAAAGACCCTTGGGGCACCTGAGTGGCTCAGCTGGTTAACAACCCACTTGATTTAGACTCAGGTCATGATCTCAGGGTTGTGAAACTGAGCCCCGAGTCGCCCTGTGCTGCGCATGGAGGCTGCTTAAAAAAAAAAAAAAAAAAAAAAAAAAAGAAATGTTAAAAATCATGATAATTTAAAAAAAAAAAAAAAAGAGTCTCTCTCTCTCTCTCCCCCTCTCCTGCTCCTCCTTCCTCCCTTTCTAAAAAAGAAAGGGGAAAAAAAAAAAAAAGGAAGAAAGATGCAGCGCCTGGGTGGCTCAGTTGGTTAAGCAGCTGCCTTTCACTCAGGTCTTGATCCCAGAGTCCTGGGATCCAGCCCCACATTGAGCTCCCTGCTTCTCTTTCTCCCTCTACTCCTCCCCCACTCACTCTCTCAGATAAATAAAATCTTTGAAAAGGAATAAATAAAAAAGTGTTGATACAAGTGGCTATGGAAATATGGTAGGACTTCTACCTGATGTTAAAGTCTTAAGCAACAGGAGATTTGAGACATCTCAACTGACCTGCAAGATTAAAGGTGTAATTTAAGGCTATTCAGTCAACACGTCATTACTGGACCTCCAAAAAAAAGAATGGAAATACAAACTCAGGATTTCCATAAGAGATAATTCTCGAAGTCTGTGCACACACTAATTGGTGCATGGTGCCACTCACTACAGTTGCTCCAGAAAGTGCAGTATCACACCAGCCGGAACACGCAGGGAGGCACTTCTAGGAACTGCTCGTCCTTGTTTTTGTACCAGGCATTTCAGAAATTCAATCTACTGCCAAATACAGCACACCAGCTTTTTAATTTGTCCCAAATTCCTGTTTTCTGGTAAGGAACCATTACTTTCTAGGACTTCTTGACTTCTCTTCCTCCTGGTTTTCTTTTAGAATGAAAGAAGTTTTGACCCATTCACGACTTCCTGCATATGTGGTAATGAGCTAAAAAACTACTGGGCAGTTGGTTTGTTACCAGCCAAGCGATCTGGTTCTGCACAGGTGCTTCACGGCACACCTGGTTCAAATGACAAATTACTACATGTTACGGCTCTTCTGGGTCATTGTTTCATGAATAATTGAATTTGTGAAAGTTAAATCAATGAATCACAAGGGTCTACTGTGTTGGTTTCTCTGTAATGAATCCTGCATAAGTCATGGCTATTCCCAGTTAGCAATAACCTCATACCTAACTCTTTCACTCACTGCAGACTGAAGAATCCATTTAGAAGGTTCCATATTGGCTGACTCTCTGATGAGAATGTTGGGGACAGCAGTTTGTCACCAGTAAGTCTCCTTTTGAGTCAGACAAGGATTTCTCACTTAACAATTCCAAAGGCACTGTGGGATCTAATCTCCATTCTTAATTATGTCACTGTGAATCAAAATTATTAAGAAATGATTTTTTTATATTGGAAATTAATTTAGGCTAACTTCTAATCACAACTTAAAAATAAACAACCTGGGGCCCCTGGGTGGCTCAGGGGCTTAAGCCTCTGCCCTTGGGCTCAGGTCCTGGGATCGAGCCCTGCATCTGGCTCTCTGCTCAGCAGGGAAACTGCTTGCCCCCTCTCCCTCTGCCTGCCTCTCTGCCTACTTGTGATCTCTCTCTCTGTCAAATAAATAAATAAAATCTTAAAAAAAATAAAAATAAACAACCTAAGTTTAAACTGTCAGAAATATATAAAGCTGACTGAGTTGTTCAAGTGAGTTTTAAATAAAGTAATGAATCAATTGGCCATATTTAACAGTATTCCTGGTAAAATTAACAGGAAAACTGTCCAGTAGTTGCTCTCCTGATAGTATTTCTGAACAAACATATCTAATGGCTGAGGTTTTAGTCTCATCTTCTAGATGCTATTCTATAAGTTGGGCACCACATTATCTTTACATTAGTCAGAGAGCCAAAGTGGCATTCATTCTTTCATTGACAAATGTCACTGGGCAGCTACTGGTGCACGCTCAGTGTGATACACCGTTCCTCACCTCCACAAACCTACTATGGAGTTTAGGAGAAAGCAGAGCACCTAGATGGCATGGATCAGGCTCTGGGGACAGACTCAGTCAAACTGCTCATCTGATCTGTACAGTTCTCTTCAACTCTTTGAGCTTCCAGTTCCTCTTTATCAATGGGAAGGTTAGCAGATGATTTCTGAGGTTCTTTTCACAATAAGAACTGGAGAACAATATAGAAAAATTTAAATAACAAGAGACAGTAATGAAACAGGTGACCTAAGACAACAGGTTACTGAGTGGCAAATGAGTGTCAGAGACAAAGAGTGCTGGGACTCCGGAGAAAGGAGAGTAGCCGCACAGGCAGTCGCTGGGAAAGTTTCATGGAGTAAGTGTGGTTTTTATGAAGACCTTGAAATAAGGGTAGGATTCAAAGCAGGTGTCCTGAGGAGGCTGGAAGTAGGGACTATTTCCATTGGCGGATACGGTCCAAGTGAAAGGATGACAGTCACAATCCCAAAGATGCCACTTCCCAATGACACACCCACAGTCCTATCTCAGAGCAGCACAACACGTGCTTACTTGCCCCCATGCTTTCAGTGGGGCAAGGGTGGGGGGGGGGCAGGGCATCTCCTCCAAAGCTCTTTCCCTACATCTGCCTTGCTGGCCAGACTGCCACCATTTATCTGTCCAACATTTACTGAGCACTCATTACTTCCAGGTGCTTTGCTAGGACCTGAGACACAAAGTAGGAAATACATGGTCTTTGTCCTCTAAGAGCATTCTAGTTGTTCAAACAAAAGTCATCTCCTCTGTGAAATATCCCTTTACCTCAGTCTCCTTCACAAGTCTGATTCCTTCCTCTAGTCTATTTTTATAGACTTCATACGTATATCAATTTTATAAAATGTTCACATTGCATCATTAATTACTTATATTTTGGCATTCCATGACCAAATGTGGTTTCCACAAAGGCTGAACTAGAGTCTGTGTTTGTTTCCTCACTGCCCAACAAAATGCCTAGACCATAGCAAGCAGCCAGTGAACCATTGTCTCTCTCACTAATATCCCCTTACTAATCTTAACGTCTCTACTTTTTTTTTTCTATCTGTCTACCTATCTATCTCTCTACTTACCTACCCACTTACCTATCTAAGTTCTATTGCTCACTACTAGTGTATGACCCTGGGTAACCTTTCCTAGCTCAGTTTCCTCATCTGTAAAATGAGGATAATAAAAGTCTCCACCTCACTGGTTTGCTGAGAGCTTTAAGTAATCCATGTCACGTGCTTACACTAATACCTGGCAGGTAAGTAAGCCACTCCTGTTAACTCTGATTATCATTAATTGCTGACCTTCAAATACTTACAAAAGGATCTTAGATCATTTTATAAGTCACAGAACCAAATCAACAACGTAAAGTCAAAGAATCAAATGTTACGAAGGCAATGGACTAAATAAATTTGGCACAACTGTCAGGTAGGACCAACCCAAAGTATGCAAAAATGTACCAAGTTCCCAAAGCCTCCCATCTTAACTATACAACAACAGCAAAAGGTCCTGCACTTTTTAATAACTGTGTAGTAATTACTATCATCTTCCTATAGAAACGCCTGCACACAATGAACTGCATGTTACTATAATACTGTACTTCAACCACACTGATTTGGTTAACAAAGGAACCCTGTAATATTGATACAGTGCTTAAGCAGCTGAGCAGAGGGTGTCTCGTGGTATAATTAACTTTACGGACTTTTCAAAGGTCTCCTGATCAGCAAAGTAATTATTTTAAAGAGTTAAAAACATGCTCTATCAAAAGCCTTCTGTGGGCATGTGGTTCGATGAGTCTTGATGGACTCTGGCTCAGGACCCCAGTATGACACCAGTTACCTTATGAAGTACAGTGAAATTCTCAAAATCGGTTCTGAAAACAAAGCACCTCAATTTATTTGTAATTTTTAAAGGGCTACAGTGTACTGAAATGCATTTTAAAGTACGCAAGAATCTCTGATTTAGAAAATGAATAGATCCCATCGTCAAAGTGGTACAATACTCTAGAATGAAAGCAATTCCTTTCTTACCCAGTGCTCTAAATATTGTTTCTATAATGTGTATTATTTATACACTTAAATGCTCATTTGCAAGAAAAATTTTTAAAAAAGGCTTAGGTTGGTTAATGCATTGCAATATTTCTGTAACCAGTCCTTGGGGCAGATATATATATTGATTCAGGCAGCTGAGAAAATATGACAAAGAAAGACAATGGACAAGCATCTAGAGAACAAATTTTAGCCCGAGACCCATCAGTGACTCACAGCAGTTAACAGGGCAGATCCTGGCGACAACAACCATTTCCAAAGTATCACACAGGGCACTTAGGGAGTTGCAGGGAGAAAATCACAAGAATAAAAATGGCATCATTAATTTTGGGGAGAGGAACTAGGAGAGAAGCAGTAGATAATTTAATTCATGAAGCTGACTTACACTGCCTTATATAAAATATTTTGCCTCAGGTGTCACATCATAGGTAATGTCCCTAACAAACCAAACCTGTAGTATCATAATGGCCTCAAGAACAGAGCTCTTCACTTTCCTCGTGAGTAAATTACTACTTAAGGGTGAATCAGAGGAGGAATAAGTAGTGGATAGAATGAATTCGGGCAGTTCCTGAGAGCAAAGCTCCTCCAACTGCACAGTGACCAGAATCCAAAGGTCTTGTAACTATTCAGAATTCCAAACGGCACTTACGACCATTCATTTACGCTTAGGAAAAAAGTTTATCCTGACACCTTCTGTTTACTGGAACCCTTATTAACAGGTTTATCTTCATATATACAGTAGTACACGAACTAATGTTCGAATTAAGAGCTGTTAATGTATGCTAAAGTCCTTTTTGAATTAAAAATATTAACTATATTTAATGTATAAAATATGACAGCAAATTACTGGGACAAAGCCCCCAAGAAACAAAGTAACAGGACTTACAACATTCAAATCAGGTTGTTCTGCACAGAAAGCCACCTCAGGAAGTTACAGTTAAGTTCAATTCTTCCATTTTTCAACACGTTTCTGTAATGTCCCTCCTGACATTTTCTTTAAAAGCAGTTCATAAGATACACAATAAAAATCAGTCTCAATGCCTAATAGTTCTAACTTATATCTTAGCAAAAACAGAATTCCCCAAAGTGCTCGCCTATTATATTAAACAGCTATGATTCCGTAGGACTTCTGGTTATTTCCCAAAAGAAAATCCAACTTCAAAAAATCAAAGTTTGCCATTACCAAAGGCATTCAAAAGAAAAGTGCTACAAACACTGAAGGCAATTAAAAACAAAACAAAACAAAACAAAGGAAGGACAGAGAGATGAAGGGAGGGAAGGAGGAAGAAAGGAACATGAGGAACATCCGTCCTCTGTTTAAGGGCGGCCTCACTGGGACCAGCGCCTGGACTGCCAGGGTAAGGGCTGAACGGAGAACATCTTTTAGATTTTACAATTCATTTGATTTTGTCCTAAATAGTCCCCACCTAAGAACCTCAACGTGAGGTATACCTGACCATGTCCTATTCTATGATTTTTGCCAGTTTGGTAATTCCCTGTGAGTAAGCTAGGACGACACATTTGCAATCTGACTGAAATGCTCATAACTCACTATTTTTTCTGACTGAAAGTAGGAAAGAATGGGCTTAAAATGAGAAAAAAAAAATAACTGGGTCCATAACTAGTCATCTTGTTAATGCCAGAAAAATGACTAATAAAAATGTTTAAAAAAAAAAGCCATCAAGAAAAATGCTGCTTGCTTTTTGAAGGTTAATTTTATTTTTTAAAGCATCTTGATTTTTTAAAAAAAGATTTTATTAATTTATTTAACAGAGAGAGAGACAGCAAGAGAGGGAACACAAGGAGTGGGAGTGGGAGAGGGAGAAGCAGGCTTCCTGCTGAGCAGGGAGCCCGATGAGGGGCTCGATCCCAGGACCCCGGGATATGACCTGGGTCGAACAAAGGCAGAAGCTTAACTGATTGAGTCACCCAGGTGCCCCTGAAGGTTAATTTTAAACAGTAATTAACAGAAGTAAATAAACATTTTAAATTACACTGATTACAGCTCTTCAACAATATCCCAATGTTCTCTGTAACATCACTTATATATGCAATTTCTCAAAAAAAAAAAGTAAATTTAATTAGGAGAAACAAACTGTAACTGCACAAAAGCCATACATTTAATCTTACATAAAAACTTCTTTGGAAAATATCTCTATTAATCTTATAACTTAAGAACATAAGAACTGAAATTAGGTTTCTGTTTATAGCTTTGGATTTAATTTCATAGCAGTTGTGGAGGACCAAGGATCAAAAGATTGCATGAAAACACTAGTTTTTACAATGCCACAGCAATAAACTGTCCCCTCAGCTGATCTCAGCTACTGACATCAGACACCGTGGAGCTCCTAGGATCTCCAGTGGCTTCTGTGGAAGGAGGCAAGACCGGCGGAAGACATTCAAGAAGGAAAACATGGCACGGTGACGGCAGCTTCCTAATGACTGAAGAAGAAAGTCCAAACTCTTTACCATGGCACCTGAAGCCCCTGGCATCTGGGCACGACTGATCCCATGCCTCATGGCCACCCCCTGCCCCCTTCCCCATTAATGCAGGACCCATGCTCGCTCCAGTTACGATGAGATTCACTGCTTCCTCAACGTCCCATCCTCTCCTCTCTCACGTTTCTATGCTTCTCTTCCTTCTTAGTTGGCAAACTCTTAATTACCCTTCAAACCTCAGCCCCACAAAGGTGAAGAGTTCCCTGACTTCTGGGAAGAGTTAGACGCTGTCATCCATAAGTATAATGACGGAAGTACCCACACATGCCTCTCACGTGACACACAGGGTCCCGCACTGCAAGAGCAAGGATGGGTCTCTGCTACAGTTCTAGCGTCTGTGTGTCTAGCGTGATGCCGTGACCTCACTGATGATCATTAAACCTTGATGGACGGAACAGCTGAGGCAATGTAACAGGGCCGGTTAAGAACACGAAACCGTCTGGGCTCCAATCTTGGCTCTACCTGGCTGTGTGACCCTGGGCAACTTACTTCATGAGGTTCTCAGGACTTAACGAAATAAAATAATCTGTATAAAGTGCCTGGTGACATCTCCTACATGGCAAGCATGCTATAAATGTTAGTTATTATCACATCCTATTTGCCCACATAATTCCCGATTTCAGGAATGAGAGATCTGTTTTTAAGCAAATGGACTAAACCAATACAGTTTGGTGATAGGCAAGAGAACATTTTAAGCAGGGAAGATCTACCAGATAAGACAGGAGAAGAAAGAGGACGGGAAGCTGGAGAGAGAATAAGGCTGCGTGTGAGTTAAGCCTCAAGCAAACACTAAGATAGAAAACAGTAAGGCTAAGAGGAAATAAGAGTCAGAAGTTAAGTGAAGTTTTTTAAAATAAGCAGAGAACCAAACGGGATTTTAATGTTGTAGGTCAGGGGAACAAAGAAATCAATCACCTTCCTGGGCTCTAATGCCACCACTTTGGTATAAATTAAGATTATTTACGAGCTGCCATCATCTCTGGGTCTCACCAGTGAATAGGACCACTGTACAGGACTGTATTCCAGACATTTCAGATGTGCTGTCCTGAGCACCCGTGTCAGAATATCGCCAAAGTCCTTCTTCGATTTATTTCCTCATGCATGTCTCATCTTTCAATAACTGGCTCCAAAGAAAGGAAAATGAAAATTGTATACTTAGATTCTAACATCAGCTTCAGGAATATGGAAAGCAGTGTTAGAAAAGCTGGCTCCCCTGGCAAAGACCTCCTGAAAATCAGTGCATTCCGTCTCTTGCACATGATACATAAGGTATGTGCACGCCAAGCACTCGGCATGTTACAAAGAATGTGGAATGCAAACAGCCCGGGTGCCGCCGTAACCAGTATCAAAACCATCTATTCTGGGATGCCAGCGAATCCATTTCAAGGGGCAATACAATCTACTGTTATTAATAATGCAAACAGGAGATGATAATATTAACATAAGTACTTCAAGAACCATGTGCATACTGACATCAAACTCAATTTTTCAAAGACAGATGAAATGCAAATCAAAAGGACAAAGCTATTAATGAAAACAACAAAACATATATGCCTTTTAGTCTTGCAGAGCAGGTCCTTCCTCGACAAAATAACCATGACATCCAAATAGTTAACAAATTTATAGATGATCAGAACCTTAGTTTTAAACTCGAGGATCCCTTCTTCTTGGACAGGAAAGCCTATAAACCACTCAATTTTTTACTGAGTCATAAGAAAATTTCTTTGAATCTGTTAGTGTTGAAACAGCATATCCACTTATATTTCCTGCAGGGCTAGCATCAGGGTAAGTCAGGTTTAGAACCAGAACAGGAGAGAGGAAAGGAAGTGTGGGGAGGAGAGGAGCTAGAAAGGACAGAGCCTGGATGTGACTCCACCTTCAAAGAGTGCAGCACGGCGGCCTAGGACACGGTCCCGGGTCGCCATCTTGTTCTAACAGACAAGGCAAGGAAGGCTCGGAGAGACTGAATGACTTCCTCAAGGTCACAACAGAAATGGGGAACCCAACAGAAACAAAACTTTCAATCAAGACAGACCTCAGTTCTCTGAATTCTACCAACACAGTTGTGGGGAGTTGTAGACGTGATTTCCTATTGAGTGAAGGCAACATTACCTCATTTCTGGAGTCACATCCAGGCTCATTTCTGGGGCTGATTCTTTGGTGGAGCAGCTTCACAACATCTCTGTGCTGCATGGTAAAAGGCCGGACACGGCAGAAGAAGAGCTGACACATGAAAAGTTTTGAAGTTCGGACCCAAAGGAAAGTCTATGGTGCTATCTGGGGCCTTGCATGCTTGTGTTGTGCCCTGAACTTCTTGCTCTCTGCTAGTTCTTTCCCTTCTGTTTATAAATGTGCTCAAGTCCCTAACACATCCATCCTTCAAGGCTTCAATAAAATGCCACCTTCGCTGGGAAGGAACATCATCCCTGATTTTTCCCAGTCAGAAAATCACTTTTCTCTCAGCACTCTTCCAGACTTCTTGTACCTCTAAATTATAAAAGTACTTATTTTGCCCTACTTTCTATTTTAGTAAATTGTTTTCATGCCTAGCTCCCCAAGAAAACTGAAAATATCCTGAGCTAGGACAATACATTATTCATTGTTGTATATGTGAATGTTTATTGCACTAAAATCTTAGGTAAGAGTGGAACTGTGAACACATTTTTTTCTGCATCTTCCTCTTACTGTTTTTCAGGTATTATAGACAGAGTGGAGATAGCTCTGTACCTCTGAAGACCCTACGAGGATTCCAAACTCCACTCAGATAACAAGCCCCTGAAATAAAATAGATGGAGTCCAGAATAAGGAAAATGAGAGAGAAAGGTAAATTAACTATATGGTCTGTTGCAACAGTAATTTTGTTATTTCAGGCTATAATGCTTCCATAAAGCGCTCTGAGTTTGTTAAATTGGTAAGTACTTTAGGTTGGTTAAAAAAAAAAGTGTGTTCATTGCGCTGGAAATAGGACAACATACAAGGCTATTTCAGGGTAAAGTGGGGGAAACAGTGGTGGGATGATGGAAGGCAAACAGAACTCAGAAGAGGTGTGGAGGAAGAGATGATAGGAGAGTCAGAGGAAGGGTGAAGAAAAGAACGTCAGGAAAAGTTCCAGAGCAAATTATTCACTACAGACACAGGAGCTAAGTGGCCTGGACAGAAATCAAGAACAAAATAATGAAGGAAGAAGTGCAAGATCTTCAGAGGAGAACCACGGACTTCTGAAGGGGACACGGTGTGAGTGACGGGCTTCTGACTGGAGGGTGCTGTGCTTCTGTTCTCAGCTGAAACGTCGCCATCGATCTGGACGCTCTTCCCGGCCCCACGCTCTCTGACCACCGCGTCGGACTTGCGGAGGGTGGAATCAGAGACGGAGCCCTGGCAGGGGCTCTCGCCGTGCAGCTGGCCATGTGCTGACGCCAGGACAGACTGGGCTCGGGAAAGCAGCTTTTCAACTGCAGAACAGATTCTCCCATTAATCAGGAATGGTCATGGGAGGGAGGATCTGGGCCAGTCAGCTACTGGTCTGGATATCGCTAATAATTTCTCTCTTTGGTTTCTGGAGGACCTGTGCCAGGGTTTCTTCCAACTGCATACAGCAACTATGATTTGTCTTTGTTTTTGGAAAAATGGGCAGCAATAATACCGAAATGAAATACGACCAGAGCCAAAAGGGTACGCCTGAATGAAATTAGGCCCACATAAAATCAACGACAGGTCAAAAAATGCTAAACTTAGTATGTCTCTTCCTTTCAGAGGACAAAGAGTATTACAGTATGAGTTCCTGTCCTGGTTTCTATCACCGAGAAATCCAACAATGACATACTTCTCTCCTTATCAGGTCAATGATAATTAACACTCATCATCATGACCTGAAGTATTTCCAAATTCTGAATGTGTTTTGTACTTCAGGGTACTTTCTGATGACCACTCTATTCAGAGCAGCTCCTTATTACCTTCTATTCTGAACCCCTGATTGCAAGCCTGCAGTAGATCTTCAAGGGCTACAAGTTAAAGCCCAATTTTTCTTTGTATTTCATGAGTTATCTCTTATAATTTACTCTTCGTCCATCATTTTTTCAATCAAGAGACATGTATTACCATCAAGGTGCCAAGCCCCGTGTTGTCTTCAGGGAAAACAGGCAGGCACACAGGAGTGAAACATGGTGTTAAATACACATCCACAGAGGTCCCACCACATCCGAACAGAGGTCTTTGGGAGAAGGACTGAAGCAGAATGGGGTTTCTTCGTAAGCGCGGGAGTGCACCTGAGGAGGGACGCGTGTACTCGCAATTCCCTCCGCGGGCCTGGGATTCCTGCGTGTGAATGATCGTGCCCGAGAGAGGAGTCCTATGCGGTCATAAACTTAGAAAAAAGAATCTGTGAACAATTTTAAAAGGAAGCTCAGCAGACTGGCGTGTGGGTTTTGTTGACACCCCTGGGAAAGAAGAAACAGAAGCATCCACCAAACTCAGAGAGAGAAAAACACAGCCTCAAATGGAAGAGATAAAGGATTAGATAAACCAGTCAGCGGAAGACCAAGCTGAGTAAAGGCTTCCAAGAGCCACCAACCACGTTGGAATCTTTGGAATTTGCTCACGTGTTCCAGACAGTGTAAGACTTTAACAACTTAATTTCCAAATGTCATCACTATATAAAGAGAAGGACTCAAAATCACCTCTATCCCCTGGTACACTTTGATGCATTTCGAAAGCTAATTTTGAGTCCACCCAGTTCTTACTCAGTCTTCCCCATCTCAGGAAATGATACCAGCTGTTTAAGGCAGAAGCCCAGGGTCCAACATGACCCCCAAACTTAATCCAGTTGAAACTTTGTAACTATACCTCCAAAAGATACATAGAATCCCCTCCCTTCTCTCCAGCTCCTCTGGGCAGACCCCAGATCTGGCTGCATGTCTCCCTCCTGGCGCTCCTCCTTCCGTGCCCTGACCAGTGCCCTGGCTCCACTCCAGCCTCCTCCCAGAAGACATTCTCCACAGAGCAGCCCAAGCTGATCTCCTTAAAAAGGGCATCCTATCATTCCTGTCTGAAGCTTAAAACCTTCCAATGGCTTCTGATTATACTTACAATAAAATCCAAACCCCTGGCTTTGTAGTCTATTTGATTTCAACCCTCCCTACCTCTCCAATGGCCCCTCAGGCAACTCTCCTCACCCTCACTTGCTACCTACAGCTCCTTCCCACGCCGGGTTGCCGAATATGTGCTTCGCTCTGCCTGGAATGTTCTTCCCCAGGCTCCTTGCACAGCTCACTCCTTAACTTTCAGTCCAACTTAAACAACATCTCTTCAGAGAGAGACTTTCTCAAACCATCCTACCTTGGTCTTGGCATTCTGCTGTTATCTACCTGCCTTTATATACTTTCATTTATGGCTTTTATTTATTTTCCCCGTAAGACTGGAAGCTCAAGGGGACTGGGACCTTGTCTGTCTCGTTCACTCTGTACGTAGCACCACGTCTGACACGGAGCAGGTTCTCAGTGAGTATCTGTTAAATGAATCAACGAATGCAGGAATTAGGGGAAACTTACATAGGCATTTGCTAAGCGCAGATGATTATGTGAAAGACCCTTCCCCTAGAAGGTAGATAGGATAACTAACCGCTTTTTTTTTTTTTGCTTTTCTGTAAACCGCTGGCTTTTAGGTATAAATTAGGTTATTAATCGGGTTATTAGTCGCATATTAATTGCTCTTTTGCTTTACTGTCACTGCTTGGCTTATAGAAATAATAGAGACGCCATGATGGCTTTCCTACCTTCCCCCTTCTTGTTCCCCTCTCTTGCGCGAGCGGGCCCTCAGAACCAATCAGCTTGTTCCCCCTTCCCGCCTCTCACTTCGCGCGCACGGGTACTCAAAACCAATCAGCAAACTCCAAGTATGCCTTTTTCAAAGTTCAAATTGTCAACCAATCAGTTGCGCCCCACCCAAAACTTGTTTGTGCCTTCCTATATAAGACCCTGTTTCTCTCCGGTCGGGGTGCTCGGTTAGCTGGAGCTGCCGACCACCCGCCGGTACCTGCGTGGAAATAAACCTCTTGCTGTTTGCATCCAGTGGCAGTGTTAAATTCTTGGGTAAGGGGATCCGCAGGTCTTTCAATGCCCTTCAACATGAGTTTATAGATCAATACATTCCATCCATAAACTTTGGACAAAACACAGTTTTGGGAGTCCAACAGCTTTTGGGAACTACCTTTAAGGCTACTTTTAAGTCTGTTAACATCTGTAATAATAGTACTGTTTTCTTTTTTGTGCCAAAACCCCACAAATGACCCATGGGCACTGGTAACACCCAAGCCTGGGGTCTGCAGCACAGAGCGGCGAAGGCAACCCGTGGCAAGAGAGGCAGAGGTGACCCAACTCAGCTCCTACAAGAGAAGGACACCTTGGGGATGCTGCTTCATATTCTTGAAAATCTCAGGAAAAGCTTACTGGATGTAAAGCTGAGAAAACACGGCAATGTATTTAAGTGAACGGGATGGCAGATGCCACCGCTCCCTTCCCCAAAGTTTTCAGTGAGCTCTCACTGGTGCTAAGTGACAAACAGGGCTGCAAGGGAGCTGAAAGAAAGCCCCTGTCGAAATACGCTGACTTTATAGTCCTTCAGTTAAACTAGGTTCTCGGCTCAGCTGCTGAAGACACTCTTGATGAAACACCCTCAAGCAACTGAAAAACCAGGTGAAGATCCCACACCACATAGAGATGATGTAACATGAATACAGTGCTAAAGACTCGAGAAGTTCAAAATGACAGAGCGCCGAGAGTGTGAAGTCGCAAGCGTATGTATCTGCAGGTGCGTGCAGGCACCCAGGGCTGCGTGTGGGGCTCTGTCTGCTTTCTGGCTCGAGGCTTCCTCTGAAACAGCAAGCCACTCAAGGAGGCCCTGCCTCAGAGCACAGGGCAGAAATCTATTGCTCTTGGCCTCACGACTGTCCTTTCCAGCTTATGTGAGAAGACCGTGTTGACTGTACTGTGAAAAAAATTAAAGGAAAGAAAAGCCCTACTGTTGCAACCGTGCCAAAAAAGTATAAAGAAACAAATCCAGATGCTAGAATTTAAGGCATTTCCTCTGTTTTGTCACTATGTCCTTTAACTGAAGGTCAACAGAACATTAAAGGGTTTAAATATCTGAGAGCCCGGAGTGGATATTTTTGTGGCCCCTCTCCGTTTACGCGCGCCGGAGACATATATTTAGCTGACATTTCGCACGCATTTATGCAGCAGCATTCAAGGAAAATCCTGGTATCGCTTTCAAACAGGATTGATTTAAATTTCTAGTGCTTTATATTACTACAGATTGGTTCCTTTCCCTGACAGCCTGAGTCCTTCCACAAAGCCGGTAAGAAAATAAAGTCATTCGTAAGCCCAGCGCACATTCACTACCCTCTAATCCCTCTGTATGTCTGCGTTGTCATTTTAGTACTATTTTTTTTCTGGGGACATTCATTTATTTTTGATGCTACAGATAACAGTAAATAATGTGAGATATAATCGTTTTATTTCTCTTCTCTTCCAGAAGGTACTTGACATAAGATTTATAAGGATCTCAAAACATGTTTTCTGGTAATAGAAAACAGTACTTCAGCCCATGGGACATACAGCAAAAGCAATCATGTTACATTATGTTCAGAAAACGTGTATCAAATGGGCCACCCCACTGGGTGGCATGACTCCTATCACAAAGGAGTTCTTTGAAGAGGTGGCAAAACTCTTGATGGGAGGGTTACTATGACTAAAGAGGAGATGACACGAAACCAGAGAGCATCAAGTTAGTATGTGTTTCAATTAAAAATCCCTTTGAATTGATGAGTGATACAACTAAGAGATATTATAAAGAGCTCACATCAACTGAGAGAGCAGTAATACACAGCAAAGAACTCCCACTGCAGGGCTCTGAATGGCCAAACAGGGCGACTCCTAAAAAACAAAAACACCATTTCCCTTAGGCTGGTCCAGAATAGCTTCCTTTCAGAAATTTGGGCACCTTTATCCTACATTAATTCTAACCTTCTCGCCCAGTATTCTCCTTCTCCATATATAGAAAATTGAAACGCAGTTTGTAACAAGTTAACAACCATTCTGTTTTTGTTTACTAGAATTCTGGGTTATTTACTGGAATGTTTTAAATAATTCTGTTGGGAGTCATCATGGTTACCAAAGGACATACCGTCTAATCGTGACCCGTGGCAGCTCTTGTCTACCCAGAGGAAGAAAAGCTTTCTGACTTGTTGCTCTAGAAATGTCAACAAAAGGAAGACAGTTTTTAACTTTATCTCTCATATTTCCCTTGCTACTCAACAGGGTCAGCTTTACCAGCGTGTGGGAAGCAGATAGACAACACAGTTTAATAGCAAAGTTGGGTGTGGTTGTTATGGTGATAAGGGAAATGAAACTGGAAGAAGTTGGAATAATATTTATTTGAAGACTCTTGCCTTATCTTCCATAAGCTATTCACAGAGTGCACAATATTACACCAGTTCTTACAAAGCACTGCAGGAACACAGAGCTGGGGGTTACATTCTACCATCCAAGAACAGCAAAATTTCCAGGAAACTCTTAATCATAGAAAGTTAACACTACTGTCAGCACTGTCATATTTAATAACTTCTAGGTAAACAGAGACACAGACATATCAGGTAGGATAAAATTATCCTATGGTTGCACTTATTTCCATGTATTAATGTTATGTCACCACCGATGTGTTCATACACACCCAGCTATAGAGTCAGACATGTACATGGAACATGTGTGTACACAAGGTACTCTTGGTACAGAAAATATACAAATGCACATGACAGGATTTTTTTTTCCCCCCCAAAAACCCACAAACAACAACAACAACAAAACAAAACAAAAAACATGCTTCCTAACACTCAGGGGCACACATGATTAGAGATCCACATGGGATACACTTTCCAGATTCGATGTTTGCTTAGTTACTGAACTACCCAAAGGACCCCCAAGAAAGACATTATAATAAGCTTTGAATTTAGGCAGACACAAAGCCAGGCCAGGAGGCATGAAAAAACACATAGGTAACATTTTTGGGAAGTTCCATGTCACACTGAGGTGTGACACCACGGCCTAATTTCCTTTGAAAAATTCCTGACAGAACAGAAACAAATTGGCTCTCAGTCAGAAAGCATTCAGAAGGTTCCACTGTAATTAGCAATGAGAATGCCAAAAGACACCAATAACATATAAATGCAGTAATATTATATCTTCTCTTTACCACCACAGAGAGAAATATCACTTTAAATGTTACAGGCAAGGTAGTCAGTCTGAAAACCTCACTAACTGCCCAGATCTGGGTCAGGGACAACTGAGACTATTAGATTTTGTTTCATGCCTTAGAGAGTAAGCAAGCAAGGTGCCCTGAGGCCATTGCAGGACCACCGTGGGACAGGTCACCAGGACCCTTGTTCAACCTAGTTTCAAGGATACTCACAGAAGTCACTTTATTTATTTATTTATTTATTTATTTATTTATTTATTTATTTATTTATTTATTTGACAGAGAGAGAGATCACAAGTAGGCAGAGAGGCAGGCAGAGAGAGAGGAGGAAGCAGGCTCCCTGCTGAGCAGGGAGCCCGATGCGGGCCTCGATCCCAGGACCCTGAGATCATGACTGGAGCTGAAGGCAGAGGCTTTAACCCACTGAGCCACCCAGGCGCCCAGAAGTCACTGTAAATGCACCTCTGCCATGAGCTCAAACTGCATAGAAACACTGAAACAGGCATCCCTTCATCTTGCAGAAACTCACACCTGATATTTATAAAAAGCTCTGTGAAGCAGACTGGACTTTTTTCTTGCCAAAGCAACAGGAATAGCAAATAATAATATTTTATATAATATAAACAGATAAACAAGGTCAAAATGTATTTCAGATACATCTCCCCCTCCCTTCTGGTAAGGGGACAGCCAGTGGTCTTACCTATCTTTCTAATTTCCAGGATCTTTACTCTCAATGACAGAACACGGGAACAGATTTTGAAGAGAAAAAAAAATTTTTTTTCATTTTCCAAACCGGGTAGAAGAAGAAAAAACAGTAACTTGAGAAGAACATGATAAAATATGAGTTCATTTTACTGACACATAGCTCTTCTCTCTGCCTACAAAACTTGGATTTTATCTACAAATATATGGATATATTAAGAAGAAGAAGCATCAATTTTTCTTAACAGTATTAAATTCTTATATTGTTCTTTTGTTATTGGAACAGGAAAAGAAAGGCTACTGATAAGGAGAAAGCACTTTACTTGCTTTTCGGGAAATCAAAAAAAAATTCCAGCGACAGAGAAAAGAATAATGAAGCGTAGGAAAACTAGGAAGTTTGTCAGCCAGGAACAAAAAAACCACATCTACGATTTAAAAGGGACATTCCAGTCTCCTACAAATTCACACAAATATTAATTCATCACATGTTAATTCCTTCCCTCTTCCAGCTTTACAGGCACTGCTTATTGCTGTTACTTCCTCCCGATGAAAAAACATTTAGCAACAGAGACTGCAAGTCAAAAGCAGGAAGGCACCCAGTAAGAGCAGAGCCCCAGCTTCAGATGTTTCAACAACCAACGTGGATCCATTATTCTTACCTTACAGAGCACGCACCATTAAAAGAATGTCTCGCAGGTTTCAAAATCATGCAAATGCTCAGAACAGCATGCTTAGTGGTTGGTTTAAACTAGGGAATGAGTCACGTTTTATTTTTATTAGAATATTTCTTTTAAAAGCCCCAAATATTGATTTTAGTGCTCTTAAACACCTTTCTTGAGAAAGTTATATAGTTCACAAAGACGACAGAAGCACCAGTTCTAGGAGTAAACATAATATACCTATGAATCATAAAATAGCTTTTAAACAAATTAAAGTGAGCTCTGATTTATTTGTTTCTCAGTATCTTCTAGGAGGCCTCCCATGCATAACCCTATTCAGACTGGGCAGGGCCACTGAGATATGACAGCCGTCTTCTCAGGGCAAGATCCTTTCCACATCACCTCAAATGCAGCCATGCAGCTGGCCTGGCCCCAGGCCCACGCTCCCCAGGTGTGGGGACACGCTCTCGGGAAGGGGCAGGACTCACTTCCGGGATCCCTGCTCCATCCTGAAGAGCTTTCCTATGTCTGGACTGAAGGCCTTTCATAGGAATTTCACAATTGGAAAGGATTGAAATGCAAGCGCTGGCTGAGGTAACCTTCTAGAGTGTCATCAATCAACGAGAGTCAATAATTGAACATTTTGCCTAGATTACAGGAGCTGGCGGTAAAGAGAGAAAGAGGATGCCAGGCTTCTGAGGTGGGGAAAAAAACTGAAAGAAAAGAATGGGGCGGCCACCAAGGGAAAAAGACAAATTGGCGATCTTCACCATTTTCACTTAAGGTTGGCTGCATTAACCTTCACTTAGAAGTGGAAGAAACTGTAGCTTTGCCTCAAAGTCTATCTCTAGGTGTGACTGTATGCATTCAGCCCTGTATCCTTACATTAGTAAATTTCTCTGCTGTTTTAAAAATTAAAATCCTCTTTATCTAAAAAAGCTTTTTTTATTTTTTTCCCGTGAGACTCTCTTACTCAAGGTAGTTGTAACTATGTAATACTGGCAAGGCTGGAAAAAGGTAAAAGCGCAGTATCTACCAGAGAATCCTTACCTATACTGGTACAAATTATAAGGACATCTGAAAGGATCACTTTTTTGATGGACTGCAAATTAAAACCACCAACTTTGCCTGAGTTGTCCAAGATCCCAGATTATGGTTTTGGGATACTAATTACACTAACTAATGAGGTTTTAAAGGCCCGACTTTGGGAATAACAATTCCTGAAGGCCCACACCCTCTGGGTGGTTGATGGAGACAGCTGGGCCTGGGGCAGGAGGACACAGAAGGTACAACTCCAACTCTTCCGTGGGGAGCGGTCAGGCTCCCTCGGTAGCAGCTCAGAAGGTCAGGATTCCAGATCCTTTGCTCATGTCAGGAAAAACCCTTGTGGGGGCCAGGATTTAGCAGGACACAGCTGGGCAAAGCAGCAACTCAGCAGCTCCTCACACCAGAGCACACGCCAAGCCCTGGGAATAACTGAGAGGTCACCTACAGCCAAGTCAGAAACCACAAATATGCAAGGGCCTGCTCAGGGTTACCCAGAAGCTGAAACGTTCACCTGCTAAAGGCAAGCCTCAGACCAACGTTTCTTAAGCGTCTCTGCTGGATGGCAATAGAAAAGTTCTAAGCGGGCGCCTGGGTGGCTCAGTGGGTTAAGCCTCTGCTTTCGGCTCAGGTCATGATCTCAGGGTCCTGGGATCGAGGCCCACATCGGGCTCCCTGCTCAGTGGGGAGCCTGCTTCCTCCTCTCTCTCTGCCTGCCTCTCTGCCTACTTGTGATCTGATCTCTCTCTCTGTGTGTCAAATAAATAAATAAAATCTTTAAAAAAAAAAAAAAAAGAAAAGTTCTAAGCTTGGCCCCCAAAGAATACCGTTTCTCTGACTGAAAGCAGAGAAAGGTTCTTTTTTGTCCTTTTAACACTAACTGCTTTAAAAAAAATATATACTAAGTACATGGTATTTAATCTTGAAACAAACATATACTTGTAGCAAAAATCGTTCACCTACAACTTCTGGTACTTGAGTACCAATCCGGGAGCAGGTATAGATAGGAAGAGGGCAGACAGACGTCTGGGCTCTACACAATTTGGACAGAAGAGATGGCTTGAGAGCACAGAGAATGAGTTAAAGCAAGGAAGGGGAGGGGACATTAATAAGTGGCACAGACCATATTGGCTATTTACATGTAACTGCATAGAAAGCATCATTCTAAGGGTCAGACTGAAGATCTGGTTTTTTACACCATTTCCTGGAACCCTAATGCGGCTGCATTAAATACTCCCCTGCACAGACACACAGGGACAGACACACACACCCCCGTCCTAAGCACTAGGATATAAAATATTTAATCATAATGGGTTTTTGTGTTTTTGTGTTTTTTGGGTTTCCTTGCTGGGCATAAGAAATCATAACAACGAGAAGGTCACTGTATGACTTCCAACAGTTAAAATGCAGGTATAATTATTCAAGCAACTGTTCCTCTCCCACTGGTCTCATGCCAAGTTCCTTGAGTTTCCTGTTTTGATTTCCCAGATTTTTGAAGCTGGTTTCCGTCTTTTGGTAGCCCTTTTTTTCCCTGTACCAGTTATCAAGACATCAACATAACAACTTGTACCTATAACACAAAATTCTAAAATACTGATTGAGTTGTCAACCTAAATAAAAAAGTCAAGTCTACTACTTATGAAAATAAATAACAGTGTCTATGCTTTCCTTCCCTATGGCATTGCTGGCATCTAAAATGAAATACATATATTTAGATTTTAAAGTCACTTTAAATATGTGCTCCAAAAAAGAAAAGACAGATCCCATTACTGATTTCTGATTGTTTTTACAAAGAGAGGGGGACAGCAAGAGAGATTTAATGTTGCATAAAAGTCTTACTGTCTTCATTAAGCATCTTTAATGACACTTGGACTGCGAAGGGAAAAATCAAAATCAGGGGGACTCTGGTGGTAATGAGGGCCCTCAGCTACCTGGAAGGTAAGGTCAAGTGGCTTTTTCTCCTTGGTCAAGGGAAGGGTTAGTGTCTCCATACTTGATAAGTACTGTAAACTGAATTTCTTGAAAATGACAGTCTGCAGTGTATAATTTTAATGAAGCACATGACTAACTTAGAACTTATGAATTGGTGCAAGTCCTGGAGTAGAGCAGCCACAGCCCCTGCAACGCAGCACGCTTAGCTTCCAAAGAAGGAAGAGTCAGAACCTGAGAGGTTATCTTCTTGTTTATTGTTATTACTTTGGTAGTTAAGTACATATATTCCATTATCAAGGATTATATAAAGGCCAACTACTTCCCTAAGGTTCTTCCCCAAAATGTTCTATACTCACCCCATTTCTATCCTCCCTTCAACCAAATAATTACAGCACTGCTAAGCTATAAGGACTTTATAAATTTTACTCTGCTGTATAGTAATCTTACAGGTTACAGCAGTCATATTTTGGGCAAACATATGATTTGACTTTCAGTACCTCTGATCCTGTGAATTAATGATTACACTGGATCCTTTTTACTACAGTCAACATTAAATAGTAAGAAAGATCTGGGGAAATGACATTTAATACCATGTAGATCGCTATAATTAACAAATCCAGACCTAAGGTCTGAGACATTTTTCGAGTGTTTAGCACATATCAAACAGGTAAACTAAAAAGAATCACTTCTACTAAAAGCTATTTCCTCAGCATCCAAGTCTTGGGATTTGTTTAGTTCTTCATCGTGTGATCCTACGTGTGTACTATGAAATAACCTCAATTGGGTTTTAATTTAAATTAATTAAAAGTCCAGTCCCTGTAAATCAAAACCTCAGTGTGTCCATTAAGCCCTCCAAGTCTAAGGAACCTAGGAAACACCCTGTGTGCATGACGCCCAGGCCTCCCCAGGGACTGCAAGCCCCATGGGGGAACATGGGTCAGGGCAGAGCCGGGTGCCTCTGTCATCTCTGTACTTGTATTACGGGATGGCAGCAGACGTCCTGCTACGGCTGGGAGTGTCTCCATCCCTCACAGTGCCAGGGCCCAGAGGGTCAAGAGGGAATTGTTGCACAATCTCAAAGACAGAACAGATGTTTAATAACGTGCCCATCTCCATTTGATCACATTTCTTTGGGTGGGGTGTGTGTGTGTGTGTGTGTGTGTGTGATGCCTACTCCCAGCACAAAACGTTTGAGAAAAAAGTTGTGTGGATAAAAGCATTCGGTATCCGATTTCTTTCTACATACTAATTAAATTTTTGTCTACTGACAAATATTACAGATGGCATCACAAGGCAGCCTATCTGATGAGGCCATACACAGCACAGGTTGTACTGTGGGCTAGACTGAGGAAAAGATAAGCAAGAATAAAATGTAGCACTTACACTTGTGTGAAAAAAAATAAGGGAAATGTAAAACACTAAAAATGGAATAAGCCCACATAATATTAACATTTCCTCAGGTACGAGTGAAAGAGTAAATTTAGAGCATAGAATAATTAATAAAAATTAAGGTTCTGAAGCAACTATTATTTAGGTTTTTAAAAACTGAAAGGAAAATTCTATAAAACAAGTTATTTATCTATCAAAATTAGTTTAGCATCAGAAGATACAGCCATATAATATAAAATCAATGTTCTTTTTGTTTTAAGCAGAAGAAAAAAATATGGGTATCTAACTAGCTATATAAATTCTCTCATCCTGTTTTTTTTTTTTTAATTTATTTACTTGAAGGAGAGAGAGAAAGCACAAGCAGGTAGAGCAGCAGGCAGAAAGGGAGAAGCAGACTCCCCGCTGAGCGGAGAGCCCGATGTGGGCCTCGATCCCAGGACCCTGAGATCATGACCTGAGCTGAAGGCAGACGCTTAACAGACTGAGCCACCCAGGTGCCCCTCTCTCATCTTTTTTTCTAACCTTTAATTTCTGCCTAAGCATATATACAGTCCATGCAACACAAGTTTACAGAACAGATAAATGCTTAAAGATATCATTTAAGACATTTATAAAATATCTTTTAAAAAAATCAAGAGCAAGCTCCCACAGCATATCTAAAATGTGATTCTATTTATGCATCTGCACCTTTAGGGTCATTTAGAAAATGACCCCTCAGTTGAATGCAAAACAAAGTAAAACTGGTAGACTCAGATATAGGGACAGCATGTGCTCAATACTAACTTTTTGAATTAATAAATGAATAGAGAATGAAGACGAATGAAGAAAGAAAGCAACTCTGAAGTGAAAGGAGCAGCCTCAGAAGGTTATAGACAACGTTGAGAGGATTCTTCTCGACCAAAAGAGTCTACAACTATCTTGCTGTTTCTTAACCTTCCCATGCAACTGTCTACTCGCCTCGGCATCCTACCCCGGGTGGCTCTAATCTCGGGTATGGGTCTGAGCAGACCCACTCCCGTGCTAACACTTTCAAAGGTTTTTTTCAATAAGGGAGTACAAATCAGTCAACCCCTCAATAATTGATCATTAAAGTGATATACTCCATTTTAAACCTCCCACTCTTAGGGGCAGTGACACTTGTGTTTAAGGCTAACTTCGGGCTGGCCACCAGCGAGGGTCCCGAGGCTTTCTCTCCTTGTGCCGGGGGAACGCTTCCTGCACCACCATCGCAGCACCATCACTGCACTGCTGCACACTAACGTGGCCAGCCACGTCTGTCCTCTGTCACACTAAGCTTCCTAAAGACACTCATACGCCTCAAATCGCTTACATACTCATCAACAGCATCCCTGGGAAGATGACTGTCAATCCTTATCTCCAGCCCAGATCTCTGAGTTCCAGACCCCTAGGTCCTGTCTTCCCCTTGATCTCCACAGACGCCTCAAACACAACAAAACAAACTCAATATCCACCTCATCCAACCTCCCATAAAGCTGCTCTCCTTGTGGTCCACATTCTAATAAATAACACCACTAAACAGCCTGACCTTCATGCCCTCTGAGCATCTATCCTGACAATCAACCCCTGCTCCCCAAATTTGGCCATCTTCAATTTCCTTATGCTCCAAAGTCAATCAGCCACTAAAGGCACCCACTGCCTTGACCATTGTAATTTCCTCCTTATCTGCACCCTTCTGTCCATCTTCTCTTCTATCTCCAAGGCTGCTTTTACACTCTCTCCCCCCCTTCTGTTGAGACACCCAACATACTTCTCAGAGTTGAACTTGGTTCCCAATTCCTCTATAAAGCTTTCCTTGATTCATCCACCTTATTAATGTTGAGCAGTTCTTCTGTGTCTCCTTGATATAAGACAATGATGTAAAGTATCACATCCCAGTTTCTGATTATCTTTTCTCTAAAATATCTTGTAGAGAAAAAGTAATTAAATGCAGCCCCAAATTAAAAACCATTTAACATCACCTCTAGTGCTTTTAGCTAAACTAAAGGAAAAATTTCTTAAACCCCAAATCTTCCTCCTTTTGCAAAATATTCACTGTGTCTCCAAACAGGAGTAAATTTCACAATAATCTATACTATTCTAGTAATCCACATGATGTGCACTCCAGCAATGCCTAAAAGTGTATTTAAGGACACATTTTATGGATCCTTCAGTTAGTCTCCTCTGTGTGGACTGGGTTTTTAATTTTCTCTAGAATCTCCCAACAAAGTTATACCTTCTTGAAGAAAGGGCTGACCTCCCCTCAGGAATATATCTTTGCAGTCCTCAGTATACTTACCATGGAGCTTGAATTCTACTTACTCAGTTAATTACATAAAAAATTACTTAAGTGACAAATAGCTCTACTTGGGTGTCAAATTTAATTTGTCCAAAACAAAACTCTTGAATCTTCCTTAAATCTACTCCTGCTCCTAGGAAAGGGCACCAGTTTGCTTAAAACCCAACATCTAAGAGTACTCCTTGATTCCTCTTTCTCTCACCCCCAATGTGCAATCCATCAACAAATCTAGTTACAGATTATATCTCAAATCCACACATCCCTTCATCTCCAGCTCTGAAGTCTGAACCACCACTACCTCTTCCCTGAACTACTGAAGGAACCCCTACCTGCGACTCTGTTCCCATTCTTGCATCTTGCAGCTTCCCACAAGTCTCTGCTCCACCAGATACACTGCTGAAGCCACAGAAAGCAAGTAATGCTATTCCCTGTTCATAAACCTTTAACAGCTTTCCTATGTCCTCATGATAAAAATCCAATCATCTCACTGTAACTACAAGGCATTATGTGATCTAACCCCCATCCTTCTCTTCCTCCCCCATGACATTCCAGTCTCACAGATCTTCTTGCTTTTTCTTGCTATTTCTCCAACACACCAAGCTGACTTAGAACTTCCACATTTGTGGTTCCCTCTGAATGGAATTCTCTCCTGTCAGAGCATCCTAAATTTGATGCTCTCTTACATTCAGATTTTAATGCAAATGCTCTCCCTTCATGGAAAACTTCCCTGACCTCTGTTATCTAAAAGCAATTTTCTCACTAATCCCAGTAATTCTCATAGCATCCTAATTCCTGTTTTTCAAAGCTCCCATCACATTATACAGTATTTTCTGTTCACTTCCGTGTTTCCATGTCATCCCTCTCCTTCTGAATGTCAGCTCCATGACAGCTGTATTCCTATCCCCCAGATCTGTGCCCAGTACATATTTGGCACTCAATAAATACCTGTTGGATGAATGAATGTCTGAAGGTTTTCCAGGGTGTTTTTCATCCTTCCTGAACTTGGTTTCATATTTCTAACTACTTTCTGAGTTTATGACCACTTTGAACTGTAACAATTTTTTTAGAAAATAAAAGCCACTGACCCCAACGTGGAATCATATGCACACTTGAAGGTCCGCCTACTTCACTCTATCATGGAAATCTTTGGTGGCCACTCTGACTACAGTTATTAAGCTCGGAGTGGCTCCTCCACAGAACCGGGAAGCTACAGGGACTGGTACTGCTCTTGCTACTTTGGTCCCCTCCTCTGACGGCCCATCACTTTAACTTTTGTGAAGCTCAGCACAACATGGACCAAATCAGGGATGAACAGAGAGTGGAGCATAAAATTATAAGCTTTGTCAAGCTCAAGGTGGGGTAACCCGCAGGTCATTCCCTTTATCAGACTTCCTCCTCTTTGGAGAAAGAGGATTCTGACAAGCCGTCCGCACAGCGCCATGGCTGGCTCTTACCCAGTGTCCTGTCGCCCCTACGTTTGCGACCGACGGATCTTACGGTGATGTGTTCATATATTTTAGGAAAGAAAACATTGGGTAAAATCCAGAACCAACTCCTTCTCTTTTAAACGGATGTTAAGTAATACACAAGAACTTGGTTAATGCCCAGAAATTGCATGTATTCTTCATAAATCTATAAATATGATATTGAAATGCCCTTCAGTGACTTCCACAATTTTTTTTTTAAATGTTGCTGCAGTTATGTTTAGAACTCATGCTCAGAACTTACTCCCAAAGCACAGAAATGGAGACACGTGCTTTCTCATTACTCTGCGGCGAGACTACTATTCCTCCTGCTCCACCCCGACCCTGCACACTTCAACACTAGAAACTGCCCGGAAGAATGGACCTACAAAGAGGGCTTTAGCTAGAACAAACTACGCATCTTCCCACAAGAGAACACCGAGAACCTAGTCTCATCCACCAGGTCACTCATCGTTACTGGACTCATCCTCGCCGGGCTCTGCAAAATCACCCATGCCCTGCACGACCTCCCCCGCCCTCCCAAGTCCTTCTACTGAGCCTCCTGGAACTCACGCTCTGTCGTCACCAGAGTCCTCTCTGCCATCTTCCCCCCTCACCTCCATGTTTTAATGGAAATGTGGGTACTCCCCGGCTCCTCTGTCCCCTGAGGTCCTCTCGTGTAGGGACGGCTTCCTTTCCCACACTCCCTAAACCTGAGGGTGGGGCAGTGTCCCTTCTGTTGTCACTGCCACTTTCAGGTCACTCTTCCCTCTTCCCTTTAAAAAACCAAACCTCGTTCACGTGAAGCACATGCGAGGGGACTGTGGACGTGCTGCACGGAGCTGTGTCTTCCCCGTGTCCTGCTCCCGTCCCTCCTGGCACAGGGCACGCACGACCACCAGCAAGACTCCTGCATGACCCTCGATCTCAGCCCTTCTCTTCCCATCAGACGTACCGTACCAGGAAACATCCTAACCCTGCTCAGACGCCCCTCTCCACCTACACCCCTACACCGCGTCTGCACGGGAGCTGGAGCAGGCCCACGACCGTGGCGGCTGGTGGCCCTTCGAACGTGTGAGTGCGAGCCTGCGGGCTCCCGGGAGCTGTCAGCGCCAGTGGGCGAGCGGAACCCACATCCCTGGCTAAGGCACTCGTCCCCTCTCTGAGATGGCTAGTTTACATCCTCCTCCTCCTCAGTACTTCACACCTCTTCTCCCACCTCAGTGTCAGCTGACAACCTTGTTTTATCGTGTCTGAGAAAAAGAAACAATTTTGTTCCTCTCTCAAACACTTGGCTCCTGCAATCATGCCCTTTCTTACATTAAGTGCTTTCTTGCTTTTTACTAGATCATTCTTGCCATCATTCAAACATGCTGTACTGTCCGATTTTTAAAGCCCGTCTTGACCCTCTACGTCCCTAAAACAAACACCCCATTCTCCAATTCCACTTCAGCACAAACATCTCATAAGCATGCCCACCTCCGTGACTTGTACTAGCATTCTTGTGCTATTTCAGGGGGGAACCCTAGAATCATCTTTGTGCACTTCCGTCCCTGTCTCTCAGCAAAACAGCGTGTATCCATTTCTTCCTTGCCGTTTCCCTGCTGGCCCCCAGTCCAGTCTCCAGTGGCACCACATCTAAATAACTGAAACAGCTCTCCAGGGAGCCTCCACACGGCAGGATCTCCCCTGCTAACCCACTCCGCGTCCCCCCATAACCCCCATCTGCCGATCGATCGAGGGCTTCGCCAGGCTCTGATTCTCTCTGCTCATAAACCTGCAATGGTTCCTGATAGTTGCTAGTACCAGGCCTGAGCTTCTTCCGAGACGCGAAGACACTGTCATCCAGTCCTAGGTTGTTCCCCATCCTTATTTCCCCTAACCTGTCAACATAAAACCTTGCTCTTTTACACCACCATCCCCCGTGTCTTACAGAAGTCATGCAAATCCTGCTTCTACGTTTCATTCTTTTGACCATATTGTTCTCCTTCCTAGAACCCATCACCACGCAAATTCCAAATTGTTCAGACTCCACCTCCTCCGCAACACCTTACCGTACAATTCCAGGTCACGCTTTTCTGGTCTTAAATTCCCAGAAGCATTCTAAGTCTTCGTTGCTGTTAACAACTCCACTGCACAGAGTCTGTATCACCACTAATTCTTTCATACGCAATATACACGTGAATATCGGCAGGGCTTTCTCCTTCAAACTTGTTTCTTGTTTCTCAAATCCCCTGATACTAACTTCTTATAAGATCCTAAATATTGCAGGGACTTTATTTTGAAAAACCAAAGTACTCTTTGTAGAAGATACATTAACTTTAAATGAGTTCAACCAGTTCTACTTTTGGACTATATAGAGGTCATCTGACAGAATCTGTTTTAAAAAAAAAAAAAGTAAAGAAATTCAATCAGGTACAGCAATTATTCCTGAGGGAATGCTCTCAAAATTGGAAGTGTTGGATCTTATAAACAGCCTACTTAGAATCGCTTTAAAATCAATGCCATTAATCGCCACATTGTAAAGATCATAAATATACACCTAATTAAAAATGCAACTGTCCCACTTTTCTGTGAAAAGATACTGAATTTTGAACAAAACTTCTTAGGATAACTTAGATTCACAACCCACTGCACGGCAGGCCATTTCGATAGTGAAGAGAGCCTGCTGGGGAACAAGGCGTTAAATGACCTGGAAGGGAGCCTGAACAAAGATGGTGGTAACAACAGTGATACACCTGAAACTTTTGGGGGGAAAAAAATTGTGAAACATAAGAGTGGCAAAAATCATCTAAATCGCTGTATTATTTTAGACCATGGGATTTTCAATATGTACGAGTAACTAAACTAATTATTTAAATAGATATCTGACCACTCTATTTATATCCCTGCAAGCTTATATGCTAAAATTGGCAAAATACTCTCTTTTTGGCAAGCAACGGGGTGAACAAAAAGCCACAAGATGATAAAAACGAGTTAGGTTACACGTTGTCCAATGTCATGATGTAGTTGGAAAAATACTTAACGTGCTTAGTCCTGGGCTTGTTACTGAGCAGTGCATGGAGCTCAGTTTTCCAATTTTCCAATTTAAGGGCCAGACTAAATGTTACCTAAGACTCTCTGTAGTTCTAAAATTTTATTTCTATTGTTTCCTACTATAATTTTTTTAAGGCTTTAGAAGCACTGGTAAATACAAAGAGAAAAACTATTTTAGAGGCTACTATAAAATTCTCATTCTTTATTACCATTTAACAGGAATTGGAAACTTAATACAATTCAAAAACTTCAGTCCTGCTATACTGCCCTTATGAGATCTCACAAATCCTTGGTATTCCAAACCACATTACCAATCACTCCATCTTAGAATGACATCATTTTAGAGATAACAGGTATACTTAAGAATGTCTGGCTCAGCTCTTTTTGTTCCTCATGAGGATCATGGAGCTAGGACAGAGTGTCATGCTGGTCTGGGGCCTTATCCTTTGTTAATCCTGGTTGCGAGCCATGCCAAGCTCTAGGCATGCCACTCTCAATTACTGTAGCTAGGAATCCTACTTCCATGTCTCCAATCTTCTGTCTAGGTTTTCTGCAGGAATGTACAAAAGTTAGGGGCCATATGAGTACGATTTTGTTATTTTAATGTAATGTCTGTCTTCATTCCACAGGCGAACCACCAACGACCCATCCACACCTATGTGGTTTTGCCCCATGGCAAAACCCACCTAAGCCTTCAACCATCACTGTGCAATTCTCCCATCTCTGCTAAAGAGACACACTTTTTTTCCAGATGAGCTGCATTTCTCATTAGCACTCTCCTCATGGAGCGCCCTGCTACAGTAAATCAAGCGGAATGGACCTGGTGACAACAGATGCCCACCTCAAGCACACCACTTGTGAAATCATCCAGTATGCAGAGGTAACCGAGGCAAGCTGGCACACACTACGCCGCTCATGAGCCCACAGCATTACCAAATCCACAGCCTCCAGGAAAGGCAGACGCACATGGTGCACACACATCATCGCATCAGTCATCGGGCAACTTGGCGAGTTTTGTTTGGGACTGTAAAAGGTACCCATCTCTGTAAGCATGACTTTGCCTCTCCGAGCTCAAATACAAGATAGCGCTAAGCCTGACAATTGTGAGACTCAGTACCTACCCTCAATCCTCTTCAAAGCTGAAAGGCACATATCCTTCCTCTGAAACTCGAAGGGATTGTTGCAGGTCCGAATGGTGTCACATTCGCATTTCCCATTGATTATATTGCATCCAGAGACAAGGTTTTCATTGCAGGGTTCAAAACCAAGCAGCTGGTCATCGTCCCAGTTCTCATCTGTAAAACAATTAACAACCACAGAATATTTGCTTGCAGCTTCATTCAAAGCCCTGTTTGAAAGCAAAACCGTGCAAAGATGTCAAGATTAACACCTGATACTGACACCTCGATTTACGAAAGGTAGTTTTGGCTGCAATCTGACAAATCAATGAAATCCAACCTAATAAGTGAGAAAAAGGAAACAGAGCCACCCATGTAGACATTAAATAACCAAATATACAAACGTGTGTGATCAAAAACCACCACTTCTCTTATGTGTTATTTTATAAAGATTCCTGGATTTTCCTGCTTTCTGTCAACCTACAAAATGATTCAAAAACACCCAACAGTTTTTTTTCCCCCCAGTCCATCTGGTAGAGATGAGCTTTGGTTTAAAACATCTGGCAATTTAATACATCAAAACAGCTAATCAACATAAAACCTCAGACATCACCGAAAGAAGGAAGAATGGATAAGGCGGTGGAGGTTCCTCCAAGGCATCTCAGTTCAGATGCTAATGTCTACCACGCCCAAAACCAAAGCCAGAGAGCACAACAAAACTGAGGGTGGCAGCTTAGGGAGAGGCTAAGGAAGTCACACTCTGAAACTGGGACTGAATCACTATCCTGGTCATGGAACGACAGAAGTGGACTGTAAGAAACAAAGCAGATTTCAAAACTATGTTCATGGGCTCCATCTCAGACAAACGAAACACGAAGCAAGCACAAGAGGGCCTCCGGCCGACGCAATCCTGAGTGCTATTCCTCACAGCTCGAACACCTCTCAGAGGAAATCAGACTATTTCTCCATGAATCTCTGGGGCACTTCATGAGTTTGCCCCCCTCTTAACATTATCTTTAATAGATACTTTATCGTACCTTAACTAGGTACTACCTGTTAAATAGTAAACATGTTTCTGATAACCGTATCTGGAGAGAATTTTTTAAAGTGCTTGCATTTAAGATACCTTAAACCTGTTGCTCAAACCGAGGCAGGTATAAAGCCACCTTGAGAATGTGCTTTCATAGAAGACAGTGTAAACAGATGGCCGTGATTTTTTTTACAGCTAAATTTTACTTCTGGTGACATCACTAACTTACTGCAAAAGACTGTTCTCCCTTGCTGAAATAAATAATTTTCTTGTCAAGGGGTCTTTAGAAAGATATCATTTACAATATAAAGAGCTTCATGGCAATTCTTTGAAAACGTCTTCAGTTCTGATTTCAGGCTCACTTACTTGATCAAAGTCTCAGCTCTTAGAAAAACAACTTTACAAGTTTAAACAAAAACACAATTAATCTGTTTTAAGAGGTTTTCCTGTTTACCCTGAATTTGCTTTTTAGAAATAACATGAAAACACACAAAGGTACATTCCTATCTTCAAGACAACAGTGAAAGTACTAAATTACCCTGAAAGGAAAACCAGAAAAGAACGTAATGGAACAACTCAACATGGGAAAGTAGGTGGTAATTTAGTGTTCAGTTACAGTACATGGGATACATAAATGATTTCCCATCTCTACATCTATTTGTTGAACAAGCTACTAGTACCACTCTCCTTATCCAGTTCAGTGAAATCTGTCATGAAAGAATCTTAGTGACTTTATATTCAAATTTGTAACTCAAAGTTAGTTCACCCCTAGGAACTTAAAAACTTGTAAGAAATTAAGTAACATCTGAACCCCGGGAAAACTAGTCTCTTCTATCTCTTCTTTATCTGTTTCTCCTTTTCCCCATCATGTTCTGAGAAGAAATCTTTATTACTATTTTTATAAATACGTACAGTTAATCCATCACCGAATCGAGTGGATTCTGATGACTTTTTCCCACTGCAAACCTTCTTTCCCTCCATTAGAACTGAACTCTCTAAAGACATCATTCTCCTGAAGGACTGCGGCAATCTCCCCAATCTCCCTACCACTATGTTCCTGTCTCTCCACTAACCCCTTTCCCCATGCTGTCATCAGAATCATCGTCCTCAATTCAAAAATAAACCTGCTCAGTGGTCCTCTCTTGCCAACAAGAAAAAGCCCGAACTTCTTACTGTGGAATGAAAGGTTCTTCATGACGCGGCTTGTGCTTCTACAGACTCAGGGGTCACCAATCCCTCACACGTCCTAATGCTCTAAGCACCCTGCGACCCTCACTACAAACCCTTAATAACTGCTTCCCCACCCATCTGCCCAGAACAGCTCCCTTCCCTTCTTCCCGCGGTAATTCCTATTCATCCATCAAGGCCCAGTTCAAATATTACCTCTTTGGGAAGTTTTCTCCACTATGAGCAGCTCCATTTTCCATGCTCCCTCAGGCAGGTGCACAGACCTCTGGTCCCCTATGGTACTGGCTTTATGTAAGTCAAATTTCCCCACTAGGTAGAGTCCTTGTGTGTAGGAACCGGGTCTTCTCTAACTTCGGCCCCCCCATAACCCTAGAACTTAGTACAGTGTTCATTAACTGTATGTATGGTACTATAACAAATACATATAACAGGACCACACTATGTATCTAGCCATGTATTTCGTCAGTGGTATGGTCAATGCTGCTGCCCATGTGTTTTCTAGGAAGACCATTTTCTTTGACTATGGGATCCAAATTAAAAGGCAACTGCCGTTGATGCTCTCCCCAACTCCTTACTGATTCCTGCTTTGTCCCCGGTAAAAGCCTGCTGGCAGCAGCGACAGGCTGCGAGGGAAGATGCAGAGCTAAGCCTGACTGTCCCCTCAAAAAAATGGCACAGTCACCATGTCCAGTTAAGCAGTGGGCCCTGAACCCCAAAATGTCTTATAGACCTTTATTTTCTTTTTTGAGAGGAAATCTTTTTAACTCTATGCCCCCACCCTAATCGATATTTTGTTTTTCTTCTTGGCAAATAGTTCCCTTAGCAACCATTGCGCTATAGAGTCAAGTACAACGTGCTTCTGAGACAAATGCTTTTATGTTTTTCTATTACAGAACATTACACTTCAAAATAATTTCACAGTCAACCAACAGGAACTCAAAGCAAAAATTCAGTGAGGTTTGATTATAGAAATCAAATCTGAGCCCAACAGTTCTGCGGACAGTGGTTGGCAAATCTGATGTTTTTAAATCTCTCTTAAGTAAAGCCATACATATAATGCAAGGATGAAGGCTCGGATTCTCTGATTCCTGACTTCTCCTTGGACTGGTCAGGGGGTTTTAAAAAAAGGAGTTAAAAACAGGAGTGCTGCCCTTTAAATATTTCTTTCAAGTAGTCTTTTGTCCCAAGACATCTCTCCAAGATGTAGTCTCCAGCCAGAAAAGACAACTGAGATACCTCTGAGTGTATTTTTAAGTTTGTAACTTCTGCAAGACACCAAATCGGGACGTTGAAGTATTTTATCTCAATATAAGATGAGAGAAATCTAATAATTTCATGTACGAATTAAAATTCAGGTATGTTTGAATGTGTCCAAATATGTTAAGTAAGAGACGGTCATGCAGAACTGCCTACCTGACCTCTCCACTCGGAAGCTTAGAAGACATCTCAAAACGTGATGCTCTCCTCTGAGATCACCACGGTACTTCACGATGAAACATAATCACCTCACACACACACTTCCCATTTCACCCACCAGAACGGTAGTACGAGATGTAAAAAGAGGGGTAATAAGGGTCAGGAGACGAATGTGATGACTGGCAGTTGGTGCCATCGCCTCTCTTCACACTGAGACGCCAGTGGTTTGACCACCACTGCCTTCGAAGCCCCAGTGCGAACGATGACACACAGAATAAAAAAAACATTTAATACTGCCATGAAAACAGTCTGGACCTCGTAGACTACCTAAAAAGGCCTTGGGATCCCCCTGCCCCCCCAGGGTTGCTGCTGTAAAGAGCACGTCTTGCTGATAACACCTGCACCAAGGCAGCATGGGATCCAGGCCTGAAATAACAAAGGTCACGGGTACCTCTTCTCCTAATGGTTACTCTAAACCATAAACACACACGTGTCTTCAGTGGGATTTGGCCGATACATAGTCAGGGAAAAAGTAAAATGAAGCCAATAAAAGGCAAACGTTGTGCTAATTCATACATGATTTTTCTCAACACATTAATGTTAAGAAAAGATCAAGAGCAAGTTCTCTCACAATGGAAGGAAAAGTCTGAGCAATAACGAACACCTTAATAAAAAACTGATAATCTTGTTTAAATTCCCTCCTCAGGTGCAAGAAATGACGGCTATAGTAAATGAACTTTCCATGACATTAAAGTACCCAGGGAGGTTGCAAATGCAAATGAAGAAACTAGAGACATTTCCCCCTATATTTAAAAATCAGGATGAAGAAACTACCCCTGGATTTTAGGTTTAATTCTGATGAACCTGGTCTCCATTGTAGGTGAGTGTCTTCAAGGCTCCATGCCCTAAAGGAAGCAGTAGGGGCCTGGGGATAAGGCTGCAAAGGATGGGCTGTCCACGCTCCAGGTGCAAAAGCTACAGGTGGCTTACCTGTGTCAGTGTTTTTATTTGGATTTTTTTTTTTAAGATTTTATTTATTTATTTCACAGAGGGAGAGAGATCACAAGGAGGCGGGGGGGGGGGAAGCAGGCTCCCCGCTGAGCAGGGAGCCCGATGCGGGCCTCGATCCCAGGACCCTGAGATCATGACCTGAGCCGAAAGCAGAGCCTTTAACCCACTGAGCCACCCAGGCGCCCTTTATTTGGATTCTTATTGTCTATATCTATCTTCTCTGTATACAGTTCCGTAGGTTTTGAGTGACCTACCCCTAACCCTATCTTTCCCCACACCTCTCTCATTTTTAGTGTAGTAAATGATTTTGCAGAAGGCTGGTTTTTGTTTTAAGAGCACACATGTGGTGCCAAAGCAAGAACACCTGTTCTTCCAACAGCCACATTCAGTCTCATCATCCTGCACAAGACATCTTCCCGTATTCTCAATGATGCCTGAAATTCCTTCCTTCCGCATGTTACACAGATGATTTTAAATGCGAGGGCTAGTTAGGAGCTTCAATCCTGAGAGCAGCAAAGAGGACTGGGGATGTGGGGGCAGAGGGGTCTCAGAATATGTGCAGAGACATCCGACTCCAGATCTGGGAAGCAGCTCCAGGAACCAGCCGTGGCAACTGTGGCCTGACTGATCCTGGATCCCACCTCTCTGCCCTTCAAAATATCTTTCCATCTGCGTGCTGGTGTCTGAAATTCCACTAATATGGAATAAAACGTTTCAGGTGTGACTGCACTTACTGGACACATTACTGTGTGTTCATCTAAAACCTCTGACTTCCTGGAGGCACGGGCATCTGTATACTCAAAGGCTTACCTTTTCTACCCTGTACCAGCTTAGGTTAATGGAGTTTACTCCAAACCAAGATAGAGCTGCACCCCATTATGTGGCAATCCACTTGCCAGAAATATGCTATAGCAGATATTAAAAGGCAAGAAACAAATTCACAGTACACACTCAGAAGCTCACAGTAATGGAATTCTGTTGGCAGAGGAGAAGCTTCTGGGAATATATATCAAATTAATTCTCCAGCTGTTCACATATCCCTGTGGCTACAGTAAGATGCAAATAGCTAATACTGGCATCTCTTTCCATGCCAGCCTAGAAACTCCAGCGTAATGTAAAATTGCTGCTCTTAACTCCCCCAGCTCCTGGCTGGCTGTTATCAAGCATTCATTCTGCTCAAGGAGGAATCCCAATGCTGTGAGCTTTCATTCTCTCTGTTTCAAGCTTAAGGCGGACATTCCAAAAGGCAGTGCTTCCCTCTCCCTCTCTTCCTGGTGCTGTAATCAGTGCAAAGCAGGAAGGGCAAAATTATGGTTATCAGTAGAAATGATTCATGTTACAAAAATCTGTTTTACAGGCATTTCCACAAAGTGAAACTATGTTAAGCATATGTAACTGTATACCAGAGTGGACAGGCCCTGGCTCTAAGGCAATGGGAAAGCTAAAATATGCTCACAAATATTTTTTTGAAGATTAACTTCTTAAACTGATGCAAATCTCTAAATATAGAGCAAACAAACATGACCACCGATTCATATTATGTCCAAATGGGGAATTCTCTGAAAAACGAACAGGACTGATCCAATTTACTAAATCAATTCATGATAAACATATGTTCCGCTGCGATAACTTTTGTCAGACACCTTAGCAATATGTATAACAGAAGAGGTCCAGAGATGAACTAGAGAACGCAAATTCACCCAGCCATTCAACCAACCATCCCTCCTTCCTATCATCTGTTCCTCAGATTGTGGTGTCTATTACACATCAAGAACTGAGCAAGGTCCTAGGGATTTAAGATGCTAGGAAGCACGAGTTTATGGTACAATTTTCTGCCATTCTAATAAAAATCATAAGTGTTATGAATAAAATAATAATTTCCTTTTTGATAGCAGGAAGCTACTAGGAACAGAGAAGAGCTAAAGAGAAGGCGAGAAGTGTTTTTCGAAGCAAGGAATTCATGAAACGAGAGGAGGAGAGCAGGGCCTGGATCTACAGAACAGTTTCCCTATGTCACCATTCTGCCTAAATTAAGGACTGTGTGTCTTAAACTGCATATAGAAAAACAGACAGCCCACACATCTGTTCTCCTCACAGGAGAGTGCCTGACCCAGGAGACCACAACCCTAGTTCTGTCATCAGTTTGCACAGCAACCTCGAACAAGGCATTTAGCCCTCAAGGCTTCAATTTTTTTTATTAAAAAGGATGTGGAGTGGACAATTCATGAGGTCCCTTTAGACTTCATGCTCCCATGTTTCCTTGATGCCGCCATCTTGGATGAAATTGTCCAACGTTAACAATTCATTAGGAAGAGTGTCAGAGAATCACACGCTTGTAGTGGTCACAGTTTAAATTTAAAACAGTTTCTCATTGATCAGGCCACTCTAGGTTTGGAAAACTGTCACGAGGCACAGGAAGGCAAGCCGAGGGTGCTTTTACTATAACAAAGATCACCTTGTAGGACCTTTCTAACACCTCGGTCCTAAAGGATTTACTAGCTGAGGTCTCAGTATATTAAAACAGGATTAGCCATGAATTTATTTAGAACTGTTGAAGTTTTGTGTCATTATACAGTTGTCTCTACTTCTATACAGATTTAGAAATTTCTGTGATAAAAAGTTTTTTGTTTTTTGGGTTTTTTTTAATGGGAGGGGATTACAGGTAAAGTAACCAAACATTTAAAAATGAAGAACAATAGAAATACCACGTCAACATTGCTGGGAAACAGGGAAGGCAGCGTTTAAAGGGAAATTTCACAGGAAATGAGGTTAAAAAAAAAAAGAGCAGAGCATTCAGCTGAAGAAATTAGAAAAGAGCAACAGAGCAAGTCTAAAGAAACAAGAAAGTTGGAAATCATAAATGTATGAAGGAAATCAATGTAATAGAGATAAAAGCAACAGAGGTGATTAACAAAATTAAAAAGTGACTCTTCAGAAAGATCATTAAGACATCTCATAAATGGCTCATGATTAATATTCCTATATAGCAGGTCAACTCATCCAGGTACTGTGACGTATATATATATATATATATATTTTTTTTTTAAAGAGTTTTTATTTATTCGTTTGAGAGTGAGCAAGAGAGAGCAAGAGAGAGAGAGAGCAGGAGCAGGGAAGAGGGGCAGGAGGAGGAGCAGGCTCCCCGCTGAGCAGGGAGCCCAACAAGGGGTTCAATACCAGGACCCCAGGATCATGACCTGAGCTGAAAGCAGATGCTTAACTGACTGAGCCGCCCAAGTGCCCCTATAAATGTATTTGTTAAATCAGTTTCTCTTTGCTGGTTTTATCAGGAAGTTACTCAAAGTTGGATGATAAATGGTTTTATTTTGGCAATTTTTTTTAAATAATGAAGGTACTCAATTGCTCAAGGAAACGTTTCCTGAGCTGTGATTATTTTGTATCCTATGCTGTGAAACTCAACAACTCCCTTATAGGTCCCCTGCTTTGAGCCTAGATTTGGTATTTTTTAAGGAAAATCTCAGGCCTTCTCACCTGGCCCACGTTTGGGCAGTGCTGGGCTGGGCTGACCTTCCATTCAGGCACGTGTCATTGCTGAGCAACACAGTCTTCTCTGAGCTTGAATGTCTACTCAGACACGTGACTCCCTATTACACCAAGCTTCAAAGAATACTGGTTTTTAGCTATCAAATGTATTGCTGCTTAAAAATTAATACATCTTGGTCGAGGGAAAAAATATCTTGGAGAAGTGCCTAATTGTGTCATGTTTCCTTTCTTCACCAAGATACTCTGAAAGCCAGCCGAGGATTAAGCCCGGTGATTAGCCATCTCTAGGTTCACAGTGATCTGTTCTCCTACAGAGGTGGGTTAGTACAAAAAACAGTGGGGATGTCGTAAGAATACCCCGGATGAACTTCCTAAGGAGATGGAGTTGGGAAGCAAGGTCTCCAAAATAAAGTCCAACATCTGGCCAGACAACTCTTGGGCATGGAAGACCAAGCCTACTTAGATTTGACCCCAACCCACTTCTTCAACCTCACCTCTTCCGTTCCTCCCCACTTGCTCCACAAGACTCAAATACTTAATGCCTACGTGCTCCCGTGCTCCCTAAACGGCTCAGGCTGTTTCCTGACTCCCTGGCTGTGCACAGACTATTCTCTCCGCCTAGAAAGCTGCTTCTCCTTACTTGCTTTCAAAGTGTCTATTCAGTTATTAATGCTTTCTCCAGGTATCATCCACTCCATAGGGATGGAATTAAGCATTTCCCCCCCATGGGACTTCTATTGTATACTTATTAAAATTACTTCACTTATGGCAGAATCATGAAACTGCTCATCTAATCTCCTCCACCAGAAAGTGGGTTCTTTGAAGCTAAAGATCTAGTTTTTCTCTTTTCTTTCTATCATTGTGACTTCAGGACTTGGCAAATAGCTTAACAAAATAAATATCTGCAAAGGAAGGGAATAGGAATGGGTTGGAGGACAAGAGCGAGCTGAATCTTCCAGTGCCAAACTTTTCTAGGAGAGTCAGTTTGGTGGTAGGGGAAGAAACATCTTTGGATGCCAGTCTTCCCACATGTAAAATATTAATACTACCTCAAATTTTCTTTGAACCTCAACATTATATTAACCAAAACTTCCACATATCAATAAATATTTATGATATGTTGAGTGAATGAATATACCTCAACTATGTTAAGTAAATAAATAATAAACTCCATTATCTCCCTTTCTACTACTTCCGTCTATCACAACCATAATAAGATAATGTGACACAAATTAATGCTTCTTGCCAGAAAGGTACTTTGGTTATGAATAATGCACAGTCTCATTTTATAAATATTAATGTATGCTCTAACCTAAAATCTGTTAGTCAAATGACCGAGAGCAAAACAGAAGACTAGATATGAGAATGCCTTTTTTTCTTGATTGCACTCATCCAAAAGCGTGAACCACTAGAATGAAAAGAAGAAATGTGACCAGAATCTCAAACAAGAACAACGAAACGAACACGGCGTTCTGAAAACAAGCACTTTAACGGATATACATGTTCCATTATACTAGCTGAACAGTTAGCACAGGTAACAAAGCACATTTCACCCCCCACCCCCCGAGATAAATCTTCTGATAACAGCTAACATTTATCAAGCCACATTTTTACGTGCCAGGGACCAGACTAGGTGTTTAATTGTCAGATGAACACATTTAGCTGAGGACAGAAGTTCTGCAACCTAGGCCTCAATTCTGCAGAGACTACCATCAAGCAGGGAAGAGAAGGAAATAAAGAAACAAGGAATTCAGATGGTCAAAGGGCTGGTCAAAATTTCAAGTTCAACTGAGTTCAGAGGACCCAAGCATCAGGGAAAAGGAAGGAGGGAACACTCCTCCGTTTCCGGTGTCCCTCTGGTGAAGCCCACCTCCAGGGCACATGGCCCCGTGACCAACGGCTGGTGTTGTAATTCCAGGGACAGGCAGAGGCCTCGCCAACGACACCTTCTAGGTCAACAGGAGTGGAGCTGCCAGGGACCCTTGGAAACATCAGAACAGAAAACCCAACAACACAAACATGATCTCAACTACACCATCATCCCGGAAACAAGGGTTTCTTTGTTGTGGCAACAATGCCCTCACATATAGCAATCCTCCTGAGATTCAAATGGTGATTTTCAGAAAGGTGTAATGATCTGTAAGTGGCATTAAGGAATCCTTTCAGGATCATTTTATGAAATCGGTTAGCAATCACTTTGTAAGGAATGTTTTTATAAATCAACCTGAGCACTGCTGTGAGCTTTACCTGAATAATTTATCTGAATTCTTGAAAGTAAACCAAGTAGAAGCAGCAAAAGAATGATCAAGATTAATTCCAATGATTTTCTCATTCTTACCACTAACTCTAGTACTGTTCATCAAAGAAATATCATCCCTAAATATTGTGCCTAAAAGCCCAAACTTTTAAGTTCTTTCATGAAGCAAGTTTATCTCTATATGTGATCTTATTTTTATTCCGACACATGCCAAGAATCTCCCGCTACCTGGTCCTGGCAACAAAGCACAAGTTGCCAGCAATATTCAGTGAACACTGCTTTGCATGCGTGGTTTACAATTTCCTACTGTTACCCGGTTTCATCATAAGTGAGAATTTGATGTATATGTCTAGATATTTTTTTCCTAGAACATCGTTAGAATCCACATTGCTACAATACGCGTATGTGGGAAGTAGGGCTATAAATCAAAAATGGAAATCAGAGACACAACTGTGGCCTATAAGAAACCTCAAGCAACACAGGGCCTGTCTGATACACTGATTTCTGAAGGCACCAAGCCCTTGAAATCCATCCTACAACTCTCTACCTAAAAGAAAATGTAGATTAGGGGACAATGAGAAGCAGGACTCTTGCCTCAGGGTAGGTCAGGAAATGAACATTAATATCTTGGGAGTTACAACGATTTACAGAGCCATGATTTAATCCCCAAGATTCATGTGAAATAGCACGTGAAGTAAATATAACAAGAACATAGAAAGATGAAGAAACTTTAAGAATGTGTTTGAAAATATTTTCTCATAAAACTGGAGTTTCCTTGGTGTAGTAATTGGACCCCTACGCCTAAGAGGCACCAAGCTCTGAGTCACTGGGTACTTGGGTTTGGGAATCTCAGTAATGACAATAGTAATGACTACCAACACTATCCAAAAATCTTTTTTTTTTAAAGTTTTATTTATTTATTTAAGAGAGAGAGAGAGAGAGAGAGAGAGAGAGAGAGAGAGAGAGAGAGAGAGAGAAACAAGCTGGGGGAGGGGCAGAAGGACAAGGGAGCAGACCCGGGACTCCATCCCAGGACCCCAGGATCATGACCTGAGCTGAAGGCTGATGCTTACTGACTGAGCCAGTCAGGCACCCAGTACTATCCAAAAATCTTTACTGGCTCCAACCTGCGCAGTCTCAAGCCTGACCCCTCCCACTGATAAACCAGGCCTGCGCTTGGCCGCAGCTGATCTCCAGGTTAGTTCCTGCTGCTCGGGCAGCACCTCCTTCCTTCCCAGTCCAAGAAAGCCTTGGGGCCTGGGCACTCATGTCCCTTCCAACCTGGAACGCCCATCCCCTGGTTTGTGTCCCCCCTACCCCCTCATCCCCCCAGGTCTCTGATCACACTTCATTTCTCGGTGAGACTTTCCATGACCATTCCATTTAAAATTGCAAAGCAAACGTGTCACACGGTCCTTGTTCTCTTTCTCTGCCTTATTTTTCTGCACAGCACTTACCTTCTTCTGGCACGGTATAAGTTTTATGACTAATTTTGCTCATGTTTTCTCTCTAGGTCAGAAAGCTCCAGGCTGTTGGGATTTGTCTGTCTTGTTCATGTCTGGACCTTCCACATCCGAACAGGGCTTACTACACACAGTAGGTCCTCCACAAACCTTTACTGAATCCGTCAATTCTCTCAGTACACTGTGTACTCCCACTTTGATGGGGCTTGGCTGATTCTATTTTCTCTGGGAAGGCAAGGCACCATCTTTCTTTCCCCATTCACCTGGAAATCTGCTATTATCTTACTGTGCCCAACTGATAGCTTCTCAGAGTTTACTTGATTTTCTCTCACCTACAACCCTTCACTTATCCCCAGGCACTGCAGCTGTTTGTGACAGCTAGATTCTGAGTTTCCCGGGGGCAGAAACTGCGGCTTCCTCATTTCTACAGTCACTCCCTGCTGAGATGAGTGGATGGCACACAGCAGGCCCCAAAAGCCCCAATTGCTGATGGAGAAATGAATGGTAAACTGGAGAAGGTGACCAACATGAGAGGACATTCTCTACTAAAAATCTCATGTGAAAGAAGAGAGCAGCAGCTTTAAAGACACTCTGTGGGTATCTAAGATTCCGGTTTGCTTAAGTTTCTCAATATTTATGCATTTATCTCTAACATTTATATTTACATTTAAAATCTTTCTGGAATGTTTGAGGTACAAAAAAAAGAAACAAACTGTACAGTAATTCATGCCTACCAGGGACTTAGGAAGCTGGTACCTTTTCACTCATTGCAGTGTCAAAGTTATAGAAAAAAGCTGATCTATTTCTACGTTTTAAAGTAAAACACATGCATGCATAAACACACACACACACACACACACACACACACACACACACACACACACACACACCTGTTTCCAAAAGGAAACATAAATAAAACCCACGTGAATCACCCGGTCCTTTTTCTACACATTTACAGCAACAAGTATTCCTGTACTCAGCAAGGCAGGTGGGTCGTGATGCTGCAATGTTATTCTATTTAGTCTTTACCATGTTAAGTCATGAAAAACTGCTCAAATGAGCCATTTGTGGAAATACATCTACCTTAACTCCTACCTGAAAGGTTAAAAATTACTGTCTATTAACTTCAATATATGTTTCAAAAGCTAACGGTTTTTAGGATATAAAAGGAAATATGAAATGCAGACAATTCTCAAAGGACGCTGTGAAGAAATCCATACCCTACTTAAGTAACAATAAGAATCACCAATTTTCAAAGGATTAGAATATACAGAGATAAGTAGCTTTCAACTTACATATAGGCATTTAATGTGCCCTTTAATAATTATTTTAAACACCCAAATTTATGGAAGACCTGTTGGTTGTCAGGGCAGACTACAAGACGCACACCTCTGGCAGTGAAACGCTGACCTGCCTACCTGCCCGCAGCATCCCACTTGACCTCACCTGGTGGCTTTCGGTACTGTTTGGGTAGAGGAAGGGGTGTCACATGCTGTGGTTTACAGGCCCAGCGAATGAGTCAAATAACCGCGGCCTTTCTACTTAGCACCAGGGCCACTCTTCCCAGGGCTCTGTACCATGTGAGAAAAAAGGAGAGGAGATTAGCACCCTCCCTTCAGACAGGATGTGGCAGGACCGTGGAACGCTAATGTTCAAGACAACCCAGGCGCAGGAAGAGTCAACAGACTCAGCATGGGGAGATTCCGGAAGCAAAGGAAACCCAATCCCTTCAGGTATGGCTGCAGTTGCAACTTCTCTCCTCTTAAAAAGGTGTTTCAGGGGTGCCTGGGGGTCCGCCTTCAGCTCAGGTCATGAACTCAGGGTCCTGGAATCCAGCCCCACATCGGGCTCCCTGCTCAGCGGGAAGCCTGCTTCTCCCTCTCCCGCTCTCCCTGCTTGTGTTCCCTCTCTCACTGTGTCTCTCTGTATCTATCGAATAAATAAATAAGCAAATAAATAAATAAATATGTTGCAGAAACACTGCCACCTGTAGTTCCTGTTCCCTTCCCACAAGCACACAATTTAATTTTAAACACCCTCCGCAAAAACCTGGCTTGCCATCCTGACGAGCCTCACGGGCAGCGTGGCAAAGACGTGCCCTGCCCACAGCTCCACTGGGGCTCCACGAGGCGGTCCCAGTCCCTCACTCTGCCCCCGAGTTCTGCAGCAGGCTTGAACTGGGCAGGAGCTGAGGAAGAAGCAAGGTTCCCTTATGCTGGAAAGGGGCAAAGAGCCGGTGGAGACATCCCCTGAGGCTGACTGAGCCTCAGGTTTTTTTTAAATCTCTTCAAGGGAGGTAACTAGCTGTTAACAGTCTGAGGGTGGTCAAGGGCCGGGTGCCTCGCTGACAGGACAGAAACGGACAGCTAAGTGCCAAGAGTGCAGCCACCTGAAAGTGCAGTCACCCTCTCTACTACCTGCCTTGCCAAGGGTAAGCATGTTAAAAGGCCCAGTAGGGTCAAAGTAGGGTGGAAGTTTAAGGAGTCCTTCCCATCTCCTAACATTTGGTTTCTGGAGTAAGAAATACATCCAGTCTGTACAGTGACTGGACATTCCTTCTTTCCATCCACCACCTTCATCTTGTTACAATGGTTTCCTCTGCATTCTGGTCTGTTCCTCCCATCTTCCCCTCAAATCCTTTCCTCTTCACCCCAATTCCCCCGGCAGCTTACCTCCTGAGGCCAGAGGCCCCCACCCACGGGCCTGGCCTGAGCAAACCTGCCTGTTCTGTTGGCCAGCCCAACACCCCCACCGGCCTGGTCTCCCATGTGATATTCCGCTGGGCCTACTCGGGGAGGTCACACTTCTCTGTACTTCCTCTCCCTCGTCCCACCCCAAGGCCATGAGGCACTCTTCTCCCCACCCTCCCTCCCCTGAGTCCTTCCTGTTTCCCAGGCCAGGTCCATCCAGGACACTCAATGCCAGGGGTCAGAGTGCTGCATTCCAGTGGCTTCACATGCAAGGAGGGTTCTGGATTCCTTCATGGGGGGTGAGGGTGGGGCAAGAAGGCGGGCAGGGAGGGAAAAGTTCAGCACAGGAAGATTCAGCCTGCTGCGCCCACTACTCAGGGACCAAGGTCACGGGGCAGTAAGGGCAACAGGGGCCCCAAGAGGTCTCTCCAGAACAGGTAAGAAGCAGTCACTCACCTCCTCACGTTCGTAAAAAGAGGCTATCAGTGCAGGCACACTAGAAACTGTAAAAAGCGTAAGAGACCACAAAAGACTTTCACAGGCCTGGGTTCCTCAATCTGTAAAATGAGGGGCTGGCCTAGAGCTGCTTTTCTGAAGACCCTTCCAATTCCATAATTCTGATTCCTGGTGTAGCACCAGTTCTCTGACCTCAGTCATTCTCAAGGCCTGAGGTCATTCTGACTAGCAAACAGGACGCCACTTCCACTCAGAAGGCGACCAAGCTTCCTTCACCTCCCAGAGCAAAACTGTCCTCTTGCAAAATCAGATTCCTTTGCCTCTGACTCAGTGTCTCCCAGACTCCTTTGGTGCCTTTCTTGTGATCTCTGTGTCCTTCGGGTTTTAACTTTGTAGAGGGCTGGGCTCAAACCCTCAGGCTCTGGCCTCTCGAGGGCCTCCCTACTTGTCCTGCTTGCAGGGCCCCAAGGCTCACGAAATCAGGCTCCAGGACAAGGTCACCACCCTCTGGAGCTGAGGACTGCAGCGTGATGGGACTTAACACCTGAATCCACGGAGGGGCAGCTGGGAGCACCATGACACAGGGACCACCATGGAACTCCTAAGAACCCAAAAGTTCCAGTCCACTGGAACCCAAAAAGGGGAGGCAGGGGAGGACTGAGGAGTTGGGATCCCAACTTGTCCCTATGTAGGCAGGTAAACAGGCCAACGTCAGCCTGAGTGCAGGACCTCTACTCCCTCCTACTCCCTCCCCAGACAGTCAAGGAGACGCTCCTCTCCTGGAGGATGGGCAGTGAGGGCCCACGGCTGAACTGGCATCCCACCATACTGGGGGCAGGGGTCAGCGTGCTCATCAACCACCTGATGGCTGATGGGAATAGAATATGAGAGGGAAGGAAGAGAGAAATGGTGCTAGGGAGACTGGGGTGAGGAGATAAATGAAGAGGAACACACTTAGGGCTGCCATTCATGGGTTAGACAAAGTCATAAGAAGCATCTATCAGCTGGTTCTACCTCCGGAAGACACGCCACAGAGAAAACAACACCCTCGAGTGGTAAAATCTGCCAAGTATACTTCAGCTAAACATCTAGCTTTCCCCTTTCTTTAAAACCAACAATTGTTTCTAGTAAGTCCCTAGGAGTAAAGGCTGACAAGAGCAAAGATTAATTCTGTATAAAAGATAAAAATGATCCTATGAAAAGGTATCCTGATGTAGAGTTGTCTCATTCTAAGTAACCCCTTTTATTGAAAACAAACAAACAAACAAAATAGAATCCCTGATCATTTACCACCTCCCTGCTGTCAGACCAGGACTCGACCCCGAAGACCCAAACAGTAGCGAGAGAATATGCCTTCCGTGTGGTGAATCATCTGGAACTAACTGCATTTTGGACTTCCCTACCCCGGCCCCGCCAGTGCACACTACCCTTCGTAAGAAAGCGGTCCAGTGTCCTGTTCAGTAAAACGTCCATGTTCCCATCACATGTTGCCCCCGCGACTGTCGACGGACGGCTCCTTTGTGGTGACTGATTCCTACACACGAGCACAGTGTGTGCCCAGAGCAGACGCCGTCAGGTGGCCCAAAAAGATGGCCCTATGACAGCTCTTCTGTGATGAAGGTCAGCTTTTCAATGGGCCACTTCAATCTGGGCAAGAGAGATGTGAGAAAGAGGAAAGGCAGTTCTACACTCTTCTTTTTATAAAATGATGAATCCTTCAAACCACCTGTGAAATAATCTCACCACGTAAGAAACACACAGCAACTCACTGGCATTGAAATAAATTTATTTTTTTTAAATTTGGGTAACAAGGGAGAACCTTAACAGTTGAAAGAAAAAAATTCTGGAAAATACCAAGACCTAAAAAAGAAGAAAGGAAAGAAACATTATTAAAATAACACCAGACAACAAAAATGTCATTTAAAAAGGCAGGGCAAACGGTTTTGAGTATGTATGTGTGTTTGTTTAAAGTTCTTCCAATTTCTCCATAAAGAAAAAGGACTCTAACTATTGTTGCAATCCTGTCACATAAATCATTTTTTGAATCAATAAATATTTTTAGAATGAAAAAAAGCACTTACAAACCACTGACAGAGGACTTCAGGTTCATGTTCTTGTCACCTTTGTGGACGTGATCACTCTTTTAAAACCATCTTTTCCAAACTGTAATCCCCAGAGCCTGGGTCAAATAGTCTCACCCTCTGGATCACAGTCCCTACCAAGAGAACACAGCATATATCTTCTTCAGTCCTTGCCACAAGAAATAGTATCAGCATAAACTTTTAAGCTTTTTAACATAGAAACAATGACTCACCTTGTCCCGTTAGAGCTGTGATCTTCACCTGAGGATGGCTCAGGTACCTCAACAGACAGGAGTAGCGGTGCTCCTTCCTGTACCATCTATCTGGACCCCCTGGGGACCATTTGTTCTTCTTAGGGTAGATGAGCAGTAACTCTGACAGCAGCCCTTCAAATTCAATAGTCTACCACCCAACAGCAAGAGACCATCACCTCAGGGCACCTGCCTGGGGGAAAATCAGGAACAAGACCTCCTCACAGGTACCTTCAAGCTGTCAATGTGATGTAATGTGAAGAAAAATACACCATCAATTTACTAATTAACTTAAAATATTATTTACTGAGCAACTACTTCTTTGTTGGCACCATGCTAGGCACTGAGCTGGCTACAAAGCAGGAGAAACCTATTCAATTAAAGACCATCTTTCTACCCATCTTCCACCTTAAAAGCAAATATAAGTTAGAACAGAGTGAACCCATTAAGGACAGAGCCTGTTTTAATACAGTCATCAAATATGTTGGAATTTGAAATGTTCTAGTAATAATGCTTACTGGAAATAAATCACTATTAAGCGGTTTTGTCGTTCCAAAATTATCTTGGGAGCCAGTAAAACATTAATCAAACTACTGAGAGACTGGGTGTGTTAGGTCTCTTTAACAAATCACAGCACACTGTTACTGATATTTAATTTGGAACATCCTCCTACCCTGCCCCCCACCGGGGTAAGTATCTTCATGGGGACAATGTCTTAACTGCAATCAAATATCACTTTCATTTTACGGTAAAAGAGGAGGAAATCATTTTCTTTCCACCTTCAGAATCTTACGTTTTATCAACAAAACATTTAATGAACACCTGCTATGCACAGGCCACAGTGTTCAAAGCTGAGGTCCAAAAAGCTACAATGACAACTAACATTTACCACCTGCTTATTATGCACGAGGTGGAGTTAGTATTCCAATGCCGTACACAAATGAGTTAACTTAGGTATGGCTCGTAACAACCTGAATGAGGTAGGTCCTATTATTATTCCCATTTTACAGATGGAAAGCATGCCTAGAAGTCAAGCGGCTTGGCAGGGTAAGGCACCAGGCAAGTCACCAGGATGGACTGTGAACTGACCTCAGAGCTTGAACCCCTGCTAGTACATAATACTGCCGCTCGCTGATAAACGTGGTTTCCCCTTAAGGAGCTCACTTAGCACCTCCGTTTCTCCTGAGGAAGTCATTTCCTCTGGACAGGTTTTCCTGAGACCGCGTCCTCCATGCTCCCTGGCAAATGGAAGGGACACAGGCTAGCCACGCGGGTGGGCAAAATGCCCCAAGACTTCGGTGACTGCGCATCCGGGAAGGAAGCCACGGGGCTGAGGAGGCAGCGCCAGGGCTCGGAGTGAGGCCAGAGGCACCGCGAGGAGAGCAGTGGTCGGGCGGCTGGGCAGTGTCCCCCAACTGCTACGGGCAGGGGGTACCCGCGTGCAGAGCTGGGGGCTGAGTGAGGCGGCGGCTGGATGTGGGACTTCTTCAACGAGAAGAACAGGAGAAAGGGACTCAGAACCTGAGCAGGGGAAGTCAGTAACCAACCCGCAAAGAGAAAAAGACTCGGGGCGGCTGGCGGGTGGGGGGGGGTGGGTTTATGCGGGCTCCGGGGTGGGGTTTGTCTGTCTGTCTGTCTGTCTCGGTGCACCAGCGCTGCGATGTGCAGACAGAGCCGCCAACCGCTACCTCCCACAACTCCAGCCCCAGATGCTACATGCATTTAGTATTCACTAACTGCCTTTCTCTAAGACGCATGGAGTTCCGTTCTTAAAACTCAAGTCTCACGGCAGGTCAGGAAGTTAGTTATTTGACTACAAATCAGAAAGAAAGAAAAGGAACCGAGTGGCCATGGTTGGACGACGGCTGGGGGAGACTTGGAGACACCCACCAGGCAAGATCCAGACCTGAGGCCTAACCTTGGCAGCACCACCTCTGAGAGGTCCAAGTGTGAAGTAGCGATAAACAAACCCACCCAGCATTTACCCCTGGCATGAACCTCTGAGTCTGCGACCTCCCTCAAACTATATTTATACCTTCTCCCACTGTCTCACATCTGAACAGCCAGAAATAAACCCAGGGATCTCAAACTTGAACCTTTCCTCCTCCGCCTCATCGAGGCTGGCCAAGTTCCAGGGCTCTCTGTAAGCAAAAAAAAAAAAAAAAAAAAAAAAAACGCAGCTCAGAGACACGGTACTAGCCCTCGCCAACTGCTGAAATGTTCTCCAAAAGCCAGAAGCTTTACCTTCTACCACAGGACAAGGAACATACAAATCGACTTCATTATCCATTGATTCAAACATTCATAACCACATTGTTAAAAAGCCTTTGTAATGAAAACACAAGTGGTTTTGGTTGATCATAAAGATCAGCTGATCAATGATTAACAGTGTAGTACTGGAGATAATCTATTGATGACTTAAATTAATTTTTATAAATTTGTTACAAGGGGAACAACAGGCCTTACGTAGGGCCAAATCTACTTAGGAGAATCCCACACTCCTTCCCCCCCCCCCCACAAACCTCTTCCCTAAAACCTGTCAGCTTTCCCACACCTTTTTATTCACCCCAGAGACCCAATGTCAGCACACATATTTTGGTGATGGTGGTGGGTGCCAAATATTTGCTTTAGTACTGCTGAATATATCTATTAATCTTTGTGCTTTAACTTTTTTACAAATATTTTAACAAAATTTTAAAAGATTTTGTACACTTGACTTTAATGCTACTGTCCCATATTACCTAAAATTCCACATGTTAAACTATTAAATCTAATGTGATTTCACCTTCAAATTACTTTTTCAGTACAAAGTATGCTTATTTTAAATAAATGTTGACCCAACATGTGTTAAAATCCATCTGTACAAATGCATTACTAAGCTAGATGCTGTGGCTTAGTGGCGTGTACATATGTCCTCTCTCCAACCAATCAGCAGCCAGGAAATGCCCAGTATTTTTCTGGACTGGAAATGTTGATTGGTAGTGGTCACATGCATAAATTACAAATTTTGAGAGACTTATAATTCAGAAACGGTCATGTAATTTAAAGAGGTAATCAAAGTTTTTGTCTTCCTTTTGATAATCCAAAAAGCACTTCAAATCTATATAAAATATATCTGAAGCATGGAGATCTGGTTTTGTATACTGTTTGTACAATTGGTTTTGAGTGAGAAATTTTTAAACAAAGACTACAGAAATGAATCTGAAATATGAAAATAGATGCTATCTATACTTTTTGAATAGGCAACCGGTACCTGAGTTATAAAAACTATTGATTAATGTATCAGCCAATAATAACACAAGGGGGAAAAGTCTGTTTTCCTGATAGAATTTCAACAAACTTAATTCCAAAAGTGATCCGAGTTTTTCCAAATTTTATACATGTGCCTCGCGGGATTAACTTCCAGGCCTCCAGTTTTCATTTAAAAATTGGTAGAAGTGGAAAACTTTAAAATTCTCAGATAAAATCCTTGGTAACAAGAGCCTATGTCTCATGCATGCAAAGCACAAAAGTTGCAAATTCATCTTGAAGTTAGTATCTAGTATCTATTTAGGATGTAGTTAGGTATATCCATCTTTCACTCTAAATAAATATTTGCAATCCAATAATGCACTACAAAAAAAGCAATAGAATAAAAATGTCCCTATCCAGCGGGCTGGCTATTTGCACAAAGCCAACAAATCATTACTTAACAGAGGAAAAGGTTAAAAAAAGCTTCAATGTCCTCAGAGTCAACATGGTCCTGGTGGTAGCAAGGATATATGACAAAACAGCTAAAGGCCACCACCTTCATGCCACAGCCCCTGACACAAAGGGCCACAGGCACAGGTAGCAAGCAGTCAAATCCTCAGTGAGGGAGAGAAGACAATTGTTTTCATGTTTGGAGAGTCTAGGCACTCATGGAAACAAATTAAGACTACACAGAATTTTGCCTTAAATCCACTGGAAATGACTTTTTTTTCCTTTCCCTTTTTGCTTTTTATATAGTCCTGAAAGGAAAGTGGTTCAGAAAATGAAGTAGAAAGATACAGTCAGCACGTCTTGGTTAATAAGCTTAAATTATAGTAATGGAGAAGATACAGCAACATAGGAAAATTCATCTGATATCATTTTAATGGAAAGAAACAATACACAGATGTGTGATTTTAAAAACGTATGTACACAGAGGAAGACTAGACAAGGTATATACACACACGGTAGCACAAAACTAGTTCTTGGGTTGGGAACAAAAGCATTTTGGATCATTGTTTCACTTCTGTATTTCCCCAACTGCCTAGGAAAGTTCTGCTGTCTCTGTAAGGCAGTGGACCTAGTATCCGACCCCAGCACATACAGCTAGTTAAGGGAAATAAGATACTCAAGAAATAAAACCACAGAAAAGGAATTTAGGTAACACCTTTCTAAGTGATCATTCAAGAGACTTGGGCTTCCCCCTGCCCCTTTACAAGTAAGACCCTTTCCCACATGCAACTATGCTCCAAGAATCTCTGAGTATAATAAGTTCTAAGAAATTTCTGTACCAGTTCTTTCCGATGGTCTCCTTTTCTCGAAACAGGGCATGAGCAAGACATCAGCAACTCTAAACCTGACGAGGTATCTTACGCAATACAAAAGAAGCAACACAGGGATGCGATGCCCAGAGCTTTAAGTAACCCTCTTAGGAGACAATCTACAGGACTTTATTTATATAAATTAATGAAGGATGGCCAGAGACAGAATTTTTTTTCCATCGGAATGAACAGAGTCTAACAGTTCCACTTAGAAGAAAATGCTATCATGGTAGAAAAACGGGCACAAAGGCGGTCAGGGCAAAACTGTGCTCTGTAAGGAGTCTGTGTCAGTGTGCATGTGTAAGTACACACACACATCATGTCACGTGCAACGTATGTGCAGCGGTCCATTGTAAGGACACAGTTTTCCACCGTAACAAAAGACAGAAAGAAAATGTCTCTTTCTGTTAACTCTAAAATCGCGCACGGATGCGGGGATGCGGTCCCACCACATTCTGCCAGCCCGCTGGCTCCCCCCCCCCAACGGTTTTCCCTTGGTCACAGGTGACTTCAGCGCCACCCCTCAGAGAGCCACATCTGTTTGCTTTCTCCAGCAGAAAGCTGACCACCTTCTCCCCCCGCCGTGTCCCTGGGTCGAGCCGTAGGCCCAGGGAAGGCCAGTTCAGGAAAATGATTTCCCCTAAATACCTCTGAGGGGTTCTTTTTTTTGGGACTCAGGGCAACCTGGCTATCTCTGTAGCTGAAAATGGTACTTGCCAGTTGCACTTGACACCTACTTCTCTGGTTCTCACCTTCCTGATAGTCTACTTTTCAGTTACAGAACTGCTTACTTTGGCTTACAAGAGGGGCCCTCCCTCGTTCAAGTGTGTTTCCCCGTTCTCTGCCTCCATTCATTTTATTAAAGACTGAGACTCAACAGGCTCTTCTAGCAGCAAGAACATTTCTGGGTCCTTCACCTTCTACCTCAAATTAACGAAAGAGCCACAGGTTTTGCGATCCACCCACCACTCATTTGGGCAGTACCCAGCATCAAGTTAAAAACTCTCTGCTGATAAAGTCTTAGAGAAGGCCAACACTTGAAGGAGAACAATTTTCCAATGTCTGGAAGCTGACTTTTAAAACTTTAACAGTAATGAAGCCACCTAAAAGTAAAAAATATATTTTTAAAGAGTTACAGGAAAATCATCAGTGGACACTCAAAATCTTCAACCTTTCATCGCCCACAAAGCATCATGGAAAACTAGAGCTCTACTCCTATAACCTTACTTAGCTATCAGTTTCAGCTTGCCCTCCTCCCCCTTCCCAAAGCTTTTAGGACAACTGGTGCTCTCAAGTGGGTTACTGCAAAGCCGCCAGCCATGTCACTAACATTATAAACAATCACGTGTGAGATGAGCACCTTAAACATGGGAAAGTCGAAGGCACAGGCTGTACCAGAGATAACAAAATTAAAACTGCACTAAGGAAAACGGGGCTCTCTGGGCACACTCACTAAGGTCCCAGAAGGTTACAGATGCCTGACTTCTACCAGGATAATTCTATAGATGTGTCTATGACCCTGTATCCTTTATCTTGGCCAAATCTCTTTTGTTTAGCAGTTGAAAAGTTTAGTACCAAATGTATCACCCAAAGGTTGTAATTTACTGTTGTGTCCTTCAGTGCCTAATGTCTTAGGCTCTTAATCTGTAAACCACTTTAAGACTTTCAGGAAAGTAAACAAACAAACAAAGAGTTCATGACTGGTGCTAAAGGGAAAACAATTCCACCCTGCTTAATAACAAGTTGGGACTCCAGCCACGAGTCATCAAGAATTCCTCAGTCCCTGAAGTCATAGGGTTTGGAGTAAATCCAAATGGAATTTTGCTTTTTTAAATTCCTTATATTGCATTCCTATGGACTTCCTGCTCAAACCCTTGTGAGGCATTTTTATTATTCACAGTCACACACTTCCACCCTCATGTTGTTGGCTTTGGAGTTCCCTCCCCAAAAGAAGGTGCACAGTTAAATTCCCGAGGACATTTGGAGATCACCTGCAGCAGCAAACAGGTTGTGTCATTCCCTGGCGCAACACTCCCAGATGGAAAGTTCTATGCATGTTTGTTAACTTAAACTCCCTCCTGATTAGTCCACATACATACTTCAGACACAATCCTGAATTTGCAGAAAACACACACATTTATTATCATCAATTATTCATATGGTCACTTATCTGAAGTGTGTCTACATAATAACTCATAATTGTTTGTTACAGCTTACGAACAGCTGATCACTGTAGCATTTCAACTGCTTAGTGTCCCAGATCCCTGGTGGTAAAGAGGCTGGCTACAGGCTGCCACCCACAAGGAAAATTCTTACAAGCTGATGAAGGTTGGTGAATGAAAGGTGACACCTTTATGGCAAACTGGCAAAGAAGGAAAAGTCCTCACAAATAAAAATTACCTTTAAATATCTGCCAAAATAAATACCACTGAAACTAACCTATCACGACAAAATTTAAAAACTGAATTCTAAGGATGACTGAGGGGGGGGTAGTAGGGGGAGGGTTGCAACAGGACAGAGGACCTGGTTAACCAGTTCTAAGCTTCCTTCTGCAATGATGAGACTTCTCACTGGGATTCTCAACAGCTTTCATTTGTTTCACTTTCCACAATGCGAACCAAACAGTTCAGAAGGAAAAGTTTTTGTATAATATCTTGGATGACCTTGAGTCTAGATTTAGTCAACAAATGCTCATTGAGTTCTTCCTGTGTGCCAAGCGCTAGAATAACACACAATCCTGGCACTCGAATGGGTCACAATGAGGCAGAGAGACAGAAATGTGAACTCTAACACAGTGTGAAAAATGTTATAACAAGGGAAGGAGAAAGTGCTATTTATGGGCACTGGGGGTGGGGGGATGGCATTGCTTTTTCCTGGGCAGGGCAGGAAGTCCTCACAAAGGAAGCAGCATAAAATGGCGGGTTTGAAGGATGAGAACACATTCTGAAGGATGTAAAGATAATCTGGGGGGAATCTGAAAGCGGACACCACACCCATTTTCCAGTTGCTGGCTTTGCCCCCGAACCTCTCGTTGCCACAGATATTAGGAAGCATGTGTCGAACAGATCTCCTAAATTTCTGCACTCTCAAAGGGTCTTTGCCCAACATAAACTTGAAACAAAGGAAGAAAGCCTACACCTTGAGAATAGTCAGGTACTGAATTTAGGAGTCTAATTTTCCCTTACCTGTGGGCTTTTAGTAATGACATGCAAATTACTAAGGCTCTATGGGAAGTTAAATGCTTATTATACTAAGATTATTAAAAAAAAAGGTAAAGTTGGAATCATTATGCACATGAAATATATCCCCCCCAAAGAAAAAAACAATTCACTGTTCCTCCTTTACTACTAATCATCCTTTATGTTTTTTCCCTCTTTGTAGCTCCTAATACCTTCTACTTTTCCATTCTCTCAAGAAATGGTATCAGCCAAGCATTTCTGACTCCAGGGCACATGCTTACACATTCACACACAGTTTAAAAAATATAATACATGACTATTTTCAGTGCCAAATGTAGCTGTAACTATATATTTCTTTTGGAAATGTTTTATGTTATAAAGCATGTAAATACTTTTTATCCCTCAAGTTTTCCAGAACTCTATTGGCAGAGTCTTTTTCCTTTCTTTTTCCAAAGCATTGAATACAATTTCCTGAACAGATAGTCAATAAACTTGGTTGCTGAGAGCTCACTCACCTTTTCCCAACATAGTCTTTGAACATAATTTCACCTCCTTCCAACCGAAAACACCTCTGGCTTCTTTTATTTGCTTATTTCCCCACAGAGGTATTCCATTTCCCACCCTAAATCTCTGCTTTTCCTTTCTGCTAGGACATCTAAGATTCCTATGTAATGTCAAAAGCTATGTTAAATGATAACCTACTATAAATCATCCCACATTGCTCTTCAGATAATAAATCTTTGGTCCCAATCAGCAAGAAATGAAGTCAGTAATTTTTCTGAGCTCCACTTGCCCATGTATAGATATCCCAATTAACTAGATAGCTTAAAGGCCAAAGCACTTTAATTAGAATTGTTTTCTTCAAGTGTAATAAAACAATGCACAATCTTTATTTGTTAAGAAGTCATTTTCAGTTTGCTGATCTACAGAGTAGATAGCATACTTAATTTGCTTCAACTATGCAAGTGGTTTTCAGCACATATGCAACACAATGCAAAGTAGTCTTTGTATCATGTTCTCAGCAGCTTTACACACACACACAGACACACACTCACTCACTCTATATCCAAAGGTACGACGTTACCTACATCTTGAAAGAAGGAATTTACCACAGCTTGTCTCTCAAAGTCACATCTGTATGCGTACCAGGGGCCCTGCTGATGATGCTACAGATTTATTTTATCAACAAACGCACACCTTTTTAGGCTAGCAAATCCACCACAACCCTGTAAAGAACCTTGTTTTATGAATTTTTATCACTTGCTGATTCCCTAGAATCAAATGAATCTCACGTACTGGCAAACATTCCCCGCCAAACATTTCCCCAGAACTCCTCTCCACCGTCCTGTTGGTGCAGACACCGTTATGGGAAGAGGTCCTCACAGAAGATCCGATGCTTGTTACCAACTTCTTTTACTAGTTGGGTTACCAGTCGCTGGAGAGCTACCTACAACCACGCGGGGGCGAATGTGGAGGCAAATGGAAGGACCGCTGGAAAGCAAGCCTTTCAGGGAGCCTGAGGTACAGCTCACTCTGGGTCATGGCAGGGATTCACTGGGGAAGGAGGGCCAAAGCACAGCGCAAAGACACGGGCATGAGAGGTACCAAACGGACCTTCTAGCACAGACTCTGACGGCAGCAAACACACACTGAACACCCAGGGCGCTTCCAAGAGAGAAGTGTTCTAGAGAGAAGGCCCAAGGCATTCAGACCAGCATTACTGGCCCCCCACCCCCACCATTTAAAAACTTCTTAAGTTCTCAAGCTAATATGCACCAACCAAGCAGGAAGAAAACCAGATAAAAACCTACGGATATACCAAAGAAGAGGAGACTAGAACCTAGCTTTTCAGCAAAAGCTCCGGTTAGTAAATGAACACCAGCCACCCCTCAATGGCTATTTCAGACACCACCATTATTAGCTATCCAGAAATCTACCCTGGAAGGGCAGACAGGATAAGATCCGGAACAGGATTTAACTTCGGATATCATCAAAGAAAGAAAGAAAGAAAGAAAGAAAGAAAGAAAGAAAGAAAGAAAGAAAGAACGAACGAACGAGTCACAGTACTCCACAACCCAGAAAGGTTTTCTGTTAAACGTAAGATGTCTATTCAGTTATTAGTCATGTCATAGCAGTTTTACAGACTGGAGCAAAAAAAAAAGAAGAAGAAGAAAAAAACACTTTTCAGGAGCAAAAAGCAAAATATCACAGAAAACTAAAAATTAAATAAGTTCACATTGGTAAGGATTGATGGCTTAGGTAATTGAACTGAAAGTGAGAATCACAGAAGAGATCTACATAATAATTAGCTGCTGAGTTTTCTCCAGTCGCATACTCCCAAATGGAGTATTTAGCATTCAGCAGACTTATTAACGAATAAATGCCCGACTGGAATTAACTAGCACCTCATTCTGGAAGGCTGCTCTTGGCAAAAATGTAATATCCACAAGGCAAAGCAAGTTGATTGCTGGTGCACACTGCGGGCTGGGCTGAGCGTCCCATTCTCTGGAATAACTTACGTTACATCAAGTTTCAGAGCTACAGGTCCACACCACCCGGGCACTATGCAAAGGATGGGGGAGGTGTCTAGACCCCAAGAGCCAACTTCCCGAGCTTCGCAGCTGGCCCGCTCTCGAAACACAGCTGGGGCAGACTTGCTGCCTCACAGACGCGCAGGGCTTCCTGCTCCCGAGGCCCCGCAGCACGCGGGGTAACATGGGGGCTGGCAGGGCCTGCAGCGCGTCCCCCTGCGGGCACTAACCACCCCATCCTCCCGGTGTGAGGCGCCCGAGGGCCACATGGGCCAGTACCCCGCCCCGCCCCCCACCCCTCACGTGCAAGGGCTGCGGTGTTTCTTTAAATCCAGCCTGCTCCTTAAGGAAACTCCCTGGCAAGTGAAAACAGCAGCAAAGGTAAAAGAATGCTGGGAATTTGGCTGCCGCCTGCAGTATTAGGAAGAACAGCAATTACTCAACTCTCTCCTGGTGTCAGAGGCAGAAATGAGCATGTGAATTTGGGCAAGTTTCGGCCTGTCTCTGTTCGAGCTTCTCCCCTTGTGGTATCTGTCACCTACCTACCTCACAGCCATCGTAATTAATGAAGTCAAGGAGGAAAAAGGAGAAAGAGGGAAGGCAGCGGGCCAGCACATTCACGAGAGAGAGGTATAAACTCTACCCCGATTCCAGGCTGGACCAACAGTCACCACGGCTTCAAGGCTGCCAGCCTTGAAAGACGTCAGTAACTTCCCGATAACTGTGTTTTGCCCTCCCCACCGCCTCGCAATAAACAGAACTATGTGAGAGCGCTTGATCTCTTCCTGCAAGCCTTCCGTCGACAGCACCTGGCGGAGTCCTGTAGACACGACCACTTCTCCCTTCCGTGGCTCTGCAAACACAAGGTAATATTTGACTCCTGTGCCCCACTTCTAGGTCGTAAAAACATTGATCTTATGACCAGAAGGGCCTTAAGATATCATGGGTTCAGTTCCTCTGCCTTCAGGTAGGCAACTACCTAATTCCCTTTAGACGAATTAAGGTGACGTCAAGGGAAGTCGAGAAGGTTTCACGTGAGTTCCTGAGCTACGAGGGGATGAAAGCAGCCCCGAAAGCACGGCTACCTCGTCTCCTCTATCACGGTCTATTCTCACAGGCAAGAATGCTGTGCTAGTTATTTTTCTGAGCAGCCGTAAATCCTTCTTGCCACAAACCGGTATATATATGAACCCATTCATTCTTTTGATTAAAACATGAAAATTCATTTGGCCTTTCATTTTTAGGTCACAGACAGTGGTAATAAATTTTCCTAAGGTCTGCCTGAAATAGAACAACTCACTAGTTCTGAAAAACACACAGCATACTCACTCTTCCTCTAACCATTTAAACATCTTTCTGCTTTGGTTTTCAGAGGGAGAACTACCTATTTATCGCTTTTTCCCCCGTGCAGAATATAAACGTCCATGTCTTTAAAAAAGCGAAGGTGCCCACTGTGGGAAGGGAGAAAAAGGGGAGACCATGTGACAGTTTTCCAGATCTACACTTGACCAGAGGATGGGTGGGATGTTCTGTCTCTGCAGAACTGTGAACACACACTGAGGGTACTGAGCACCTACATCCCGGATGGACAGTCTGAAGGGATGTGATGGGTCTGAAGTGGTCCAACTAATCCTTAAGAAGGCAAATCTAGCTCAGGTCAAACTTCCTTAAAGTAGCTTTACCTTATTTTGGCAGGTCTTTTGGAGTCTTAAAAAAGAAGTACCACAACTCTCCACTGTTGAGATGCCTTTTGTCTTATCACAGCTGTGAACCATTTTGCTAGTGGCCTTTGGATAAGAACCTAAATAAGTTACCTCTTGTAGATCCAGGACTTTGCAGGCTCAAGTTTCATTCTGCCCTGCCAGAAATTCCTTTCTGTTTTGAATCTGAGATGTTTGTTTATGGTTTTTGTTTTGAAATGCTAAATAAGACAGGCACAGTCTCTAGTTACAGCCTATATCTTCTTTTTTTTTTTTTTTTTAACCTTGCTATAGCCAGAGTGGCTCGTTGTTAAGGACTAAGGACTTTCCTAAAATTTCCAAAGAGCAGACTCTTCCAAGTATCTTCTCGGGAACCTGAAATGTAAAATAACACCCTGAAATATAATTAACACTTAATTTTTTGTTCTTACACGTTCATAAGACAAATGTTCCCAGGTGATTTCAAATCAGGGTGTTAGTGTGGGATTTGAAAAGCACATACTTAAACAAAACCTTGAAATTTCAAAGTTTATCTCACCTCGCTTGTAGCTTACATGTTTGAATACCAGCACTCTTGATGAAAGATAGAGGCACTACGATGATAGGTACTAAAAGAGTTTCTGGAAGAAAATTCAATTTCTACTGTGTGATAATAAGGTTTGGTTGTCAAGAAGAAAATAAAAAAGAGTTGTAAACTATTGATTGCAAGGACTGTATCTTCATCAAGTTCTTTCTCCTTGTTCCCTAAGAGCCAGTATAAAGCATTTGCTTTTTGAGTCCTCAGCCCGTATTTACTGTATAAAAATGACACTCATCTGCAGGCATGAAGACAGTGCAGCAGTTCTGCCTTCCTAAAGTGGGGGGCGCACCTACACCAGGAACGAGAGACAAGAACTCAGGTATTTTAATTCTAGGTGTTCTTCCCCAGCCTTCCAAGGTAGCCCAAAGATGCTGCAGAGAAACCACAAGGCAAGTCCTCGGGAAAGCTGCAGTATTAGTCCACAGAAAGGATGGCGGGAACACATGGGATGGAGAAAAGCCATGCCGATGTTCTCTGGGCCGCACACGATCTCCTGCTCATTCTTAACCTTCCCCTGTCTTTGAGACAGCTGGGACAGCAGCAGCTCGTTCCTCCCGTCCGTCCGTCCATCTGTAACTGCAGTGACCTCAGCCTTGCCCTGGTGCCACTCCTGGGGGGGGTCCCAGGTCTCCAGGGATGCCCTGAAACCCACAGAAAACGTCTAACAATCGAAGGAAATTTAATTTGCTTCCATTAAACCATAGGCCATCAATATGAAGACAGGTCACCTTGTAAAAACTCTTAGTTTAAAATAGCTCTCTGGTACTAAGAACTCAAACCACAAAATCAAGTAAATGTCCACATTCTGCTGAAATAGCAAAGAGGCTAGGTGCTACAGCCGTACTGGATGTGAGTGTGAAGGAGCTGTGTGTCACAAAGAGCATTTTTTTAAACTTCTATATAAAGCTAACGAAGAAGAAAATGAAAAAGGAAAACAGAATGAAAATTAGAATTAACATTTTTTAAAAATCTATTTGGTACGAGGAATTATACTCTGCACACCCCCCAACACACATGGTCTCTGTGTAATTATGAACAGCCCTGTATTCTCTCCAGCCCTCACTTCAACGTCGACCTCACAGAAAGCTAACAGTACTGCATTTTTACAGAGGAGGAAACTGAAGCCCAAAACAATGAAGCAAGCTGGTTGTTCACAGTTAAAAAATAAGAACTGAAATCTGAGATTTGAACACAGGTTTGTCTAGTATCAAGACCTATTTTTTTTCCCTAAAACATCCTGCACAGAGGAGTGGGAAGGAGGAGAGCACGCCCTCAGACTTGCTTGGTGCCACACCCCCCACTAAGTCCTTCTCCGTAGGTAGAGTTAGAGCCCCTCTTTAGCTGCTCTCAAAATGCTCAGCACTTCCTTATCTCAGGGCTCAAGAGCTGTAAGTAACTGTCTTGGATATAACTGTCTCGGCTATCTGCCATTAGACCATGGCCTCTGTGAAAGCGGGGTCCCTATCTTATTTATTTTAGCTGAAAAATAACTATAATAGCAGGTAACATTATCAGGTCTCGTAGGCCATGCTCTGTTCCATATGCTTTACGTGGACTAGGTTTTTGCTCCTTAAAGTGTGGTCCCAAGATCAGCAGCTTTGGCATCACCAGGGAGTTTATCAGAAATGCAGAATTTCAGGCCCCACCCACACCTACTGACTCAGGACCTCCTCGCTGAACGAGATCCCCAAGTGATCTGTGTGCACGTTAAAATTTCAGAAGCTCAGCGTTATATCTCATTTAATCCTCACAACAAACACACACGCTACCTATTACTATTTACTGACAGGGAAGTGGAGGCTCAGAGGGGCAGCATCACTATAGTGTATCGCAAAGACCAGACCCATAGCAGCTGCTCAGTAAACACTTGTGGGCGGAAGGATGGCAGGGAAACAGGTAGGAAGGAAAGGCTTGGTTAAACGTCTGACCTCTAGTTCTGTCTGGTTTGTACCAACATACTAACTGCAGCATCAGGTGAGACTGGGGCCCCAAAGCAGGCGAGCTGCAGCAGCACAAGCCGCTTCCTCAGCTCATCCCAGGTCAACTCCTGTGACGACCAGCACTGTGAACACTCCAGGACCCAGGGGAGAACTCTGCCCCCAGAATATACTGTGAAGGAAAACGTACAGTCCTGATTACACTGAGGTTAGGTGCCCTCCCCTTCCCCCAATGAAATATGAGCCCACTGATAAATGCTTACATGTATAACTCCTACAATATAACGCAAAAAATTTCAGGTTCCTCCCTCTTTATTTTTACCCCCAATATACAAATTATTTAGACAATGTTTAACAAATGGGCATCTGAAGAAAGGGACCAAATAGCTTTAGGAGCCCTTAAATAATTATTTTACTAAATACATGTATGGTATTGGGGGAGAAGAGAGGAGGGGACCGGAACTGGATAATCTGTTCCTTTTCTAAGAGCCCCAATTCCTTAACTATTGATGTTCATTACTCAGGTAGATGAAGACTAAGCAGAACAGAACGCACCCCTATCAAGTTGTTTTACTTATGCTCCTCAGTACCTTTGTAGTTATTGTTTATCATCTGCCAGGCACTCTTCCAAGTGCTTCATAGCAATTCATTCACTGGATCCTTAGAGCAACCCTATCGTTGACGCCACTACAGACAGAAAACAGAGATGCACAGAAGTGGAGGCACAGATTTGACCTCGGAAACCAAGTCTCCACCCATGACACGCTTTCATAGAGGTATCAGTCCTTCACATGGGGAATTGGCTGGGGAAGGGAGGTAAGGACTTGAAATCTGTTCATTTTGTAAAAGAATAAAAAAGGATCTTTTAACATTTTTTCGTGTGGGTCCAAAGTGAACACTTAGAAGCATTAACTTTGTGGGCTTTCTTAAATTTACGGCTATTCAACCACTCCTCTGACCAGAAGACTGAGGAGGTCTTGTCGAAGCACAGAGGCTTTTTTTTTGTAATTTGACCAGGTTAACTGGCCAAGACAAGCAGCAGAGAGTGGGTGAGATGGGAAGATGCTTGATATAAAGGGACACCTCTCAGCTCACTGCCCACGCTCATCTGCCTAGTGGAACAAGCTAGAACAAGGAGAAAAATCACCCTGGAAAGGAAACTTGCCATTCTGAACCACAGCTAGTAAAGCATTAAGAATGCAGCCTCATTCTCAGATGTTGGGAAACACTCTGCTGTATGTTGCACAGGCTCTAAGAAGAATGGGTAGGATCTCATAGCAAAAAAAGAGTTCCTATTTGTACTTTTAAGCCTAATTCGAATTCAAATTCTCCTTTTCAGCTTTGCCACCAGAGCCTGAAAAGATCATCCCAGATCCTGTGATTCCTAGAACAAATTTCAACCACCTATTTCACTCACCAACTAATCATATTGCAAAATCATTTCTACTTGGCTTGAACTTGTATTATTATGTAGACTTTTTAAAGTCTTGCTACATTATTCTTTATAGAGATGAAAAACTGTAGAGGAGGGGAACCTGGGTGGCTCAGTCCATTAAGTGTCTGTCTTTGGCTCAGGTCATGATCCCGGGGTCCTGGGATTAAGTCCCGAGTGGTCTGGCTCCCTGAGAGTCTGCTTCTCCCTCTCCCTCTGCCATTTCCCCCACTTGTGTTCTCTGGTTCACTCTATCTCTCTGTCAAATAAATAAAATCTTTATAGGGAAGGGGACGGGAGGAGAGGGGATGGGGAAGGAAGGAAGGAAGGGAGGGAGG